>BJKM01001168.1:0-25000 GCA_015082035.1 Chaenogobius annularis
TTTGACCCTCCGGCCTATAGTCATTCTCGTATCGAAACGTCACCAACCGGGTGTTCGTTTTCAGTGGTGCGCCACTCCATCTCTGGGGCCACGTGGGGACAACCCTTATGTCGCGTTTTGGGCAACACTTGGTGTATCGAAATCTAATGGAACCAAGGTCCGTGAAGCTAGTCTCATGGAAAGTCCAAAAGAAGGACAACTACACATGTGTTACTTTAAATGGTGTGTTACTTAAATTAAAGAAAAACGTATTTGCAGGAATAGTACTTTGAGAAATGGAGCAATATTTGGATTTAACGTTGAATTTATAATGAACGGTAAATGTAAACAGGCAGATAGCCACATGGCTAAATAATGCATCCCAGATTCTGGTATTCTGGTCTATGAATTATGTAATGTTTTAATAAACTTGTTGTTAACGTTAAAGACTTAACTTCCAGTGGAGAGTAACCATATTAGCGGCATGTTTGTTAATTGGTACCAGTACATGACATTTTTGAATGATGTTTGAAAACAGCACATTTACTTCCTTAAAGCTGGGTACACGACCTTTTTTTCCTGTAAAAGCAGCTACTGTGACAAAAGTGACCTTGCTGCACACTGCTGCCGATGTTTTAGCGAATAAATACTGGAAGCAGTGCTCTGGACTGACCTCGGCTGGGTGGTCCACCCAGTTGTTCATTTCATTCGCTGCCTCAAAAAAACGGGCGATTGCTTAATGTTGAGCCGTGGTCGCCATCCTGCCACAGATGCTATTTAATGCCCTTCCCAATTCGACTACCCGCTGGAACATCTAGCGCCCTCAAGAAGAACTAAAGGATCACACTCCAATCGGAGACACATTGTTGATCGACAACCCCAAGAAGTACTAGTCCATAGTGCCACCTTTAGAATGCGGTGATTGGACTGGAGAAAACTGAGCGTGTTGACAGGTACTTACCAATCTCTATAAGAAGCAGAATAAAGGTTCCAGCCGGTGGATGAAGCCCAGATTCTCTGCCCCACGTCACGTAATGTAGAGATACGCTGACCCTGCCTCTTTGAGGGCGACTTCGAGCGCAACATACGGCCAAATACTCAGCGTTAGCAAAAGTCACGGCCTGACAGAGGCAGAGCCGCGATGAGAGAACGAATATGACGCATGCTGGGACCGGAGCTCTTTTTGCCACCTCTCCGGCCAAAACGTAGAACCCGGCTCCCAGATGCTGGGCCCACTCCCAGCGCGTATGAAGGCCGCCTCCGTACCGCAGCACGGCACGGAGTAATTGGAACTCTAATACCTTTCCAACAGATCGTTCTCATTGACTCTAACCAATAACGCTTCGCTCTCCGACACAAGGTAGCGGCCGACAAAAGACAGCATTTGTCCAGCATAACTGTTCCTTGCTGACACCTGCAGAGGAGAGAGAGATTGAGCAAATCACTGTTAAAAACGGCATCGCAGAGACCTGATCAACCAGGAACATATGGGTGATGCGTACTTCCGGATATCTCTGCCTCCTCGGACCGAGCAAGGCGTCTGGATGTACTGCAGCCTGTTTTAAACAAGATAGTATTTCGTTTTGGAAAACTGGAATGCCGTGAGCAAGGCCGTTACAGTTAGTCAACTAATCTACTAGAGGACCCAAAACGCATGGGAAGTAATAAGTCTCTCAAGGTAGTCAATTTATATAACAATCTGGTCTTTAGGTACACCTTAATCGACACCACTCTTACTGATTACATTGAAAGTAGTAAAGACATATATCGGTTAGAAATATTCAGAGAGGTCACTTTGTTTCTGCTCCCTACCATTGTGATAATGTTTCTATTGAAAGAAGATATAATTGTACACTATTCAGTGGGTTTAAAACAACAAAAAGCTGCAGTCCCATGCTTTTGTGAGATGTTAGGTTTATTTCAAATTTTGTATAAATCGTTGTTCGTACGCTCTTCTCTGATAGAAGCCCCTGATTTACAAAGTGCCAATCCAAATTAACTGCACATGGCGTGGAAGATGCAAGACTGTTGTGTGACCTATGAGGAGTTAGTCAGAGCTCCCAAGAGGCAATACCACTATCCTATAGTGTTTTTAGTACTGTCTTCTGAAATATGTCTCATCAAGTTTGGACTGAGATCCGGATAAGCCAACCAAAATCCCATCCACCCATTCCAACTGCGATAATTATCAATGGAAAAACTATGAAATAATGAAAGCTCAGACTACCAATGCCAAATGGGACAACATAAAACATTCACTTGTTATCTCTGGAGCATCCTTCCTGTGCTTGAGCAGTGAAAAAGCTACCTTACAAAAATCAAATAGCTAAGATGAGCCACAAAATATTGAGAGCAATCCACCACGACTGACTGATTTGTAATCATGAATAGATGTATTTGCCTTGCAACATGGAAAAAAAGCAAAAAGTACATTCAGACCTTAACCCTCTAATATAAGACACATTAAGCAAATGAACAACTGGACTATTCGACTCATAATTTCTTTTAGATTTATGCTTTTAGAGCCACAAATGATTATAAAAATTTTGGAATTTTTGAAACGATCAATTATTAAAATGTCTTAGTTATTGTCTAAAGCGTTTCTTAAATTGGCATGTGCCTGCCCCCCCATCCTGCTGGCGGTTTCCTTTGTAACCCCTACTAAAGAGTTAAAAATAAAGAACAAGTAATAAATAATAATGTTAATAAAAAAATTATAAATCGGTACGTGTCCAAAGTCTGGATTATAAAACTAAAATAGAATACAAAAAAAAAAACATAAGAAGTAATCCCTATACTTTTTAGGGGCCCCTCCTTTGCAGCTTAAAATAGACCCCCATTTTAAATTAAACTGGTGCGGTGTCCTACATACAGATCGAACAACATTGCTGCGAGATAATAAATAATTCAAATACAACCATATTCTTTTCATCGTCCTATATAAAAAGTTGAAATCTCTGCTAAAATAGGTCAAAAATACAATCAAATCCTGATGATGGAAATAATGAACTCTAGTAAGACCTAAGAGCAGCTGGAAGTCGCGAGCTCCCTCACGTTAGCCTCTAGCCCCACTGCGGAAATCACCATTGATGAATTGAATAAAAAATGAAACGTTGTTTTCTCAAATATCCAAAACTTTTGTGAGTGATTGATTGGCGTCTTGCTCGTGAAGCTTTATCATGGTCTCACTGCTCGTCAAAAGCGTCCAAACACAAATTTCCCTCTGGCCTGGTGTTGTCCAGATTTAAAGCAGACCGCTATTCCAGTCGGAATATCATGCAACCGCTAAAATCTTGCGGATCTCGCTGAATTCGGTAGTTTCTTCGCCAGACCTATACAAAATGTTACTACAACCTTGCTTATATCTGAAAACTGGGTAGCGGTATAGTGAACCGAAGAGGACCGGAGAGATCCGACCCGTGCACAGTCTACCCCCCTCAACATGTCTGTCTAACACGGCAGACTTTCGTCCCAGCACCGCTACTTACCACAGATCAGCAGCCAGTAATTGTCCACACTAAGTTCCAAATTTTCTGTCATGAGGGAATGAGAATTGTGAACGAATGTTGGGGACACCAGAAAGAAAAGGAGAAACAACACTCCTGCCATGGTGGCCAATGTCATTTCTCAGTCATAAAACTGTCTGTGTTACTAACTGATTGGTCTTGATTTGCGAGCATCTTGCTAGCTTCCACTTTTCGTTGCCTTTTAATACCAATCAACTACGTATGATATATATATTAGTATGTGTAAGTATTTATTTATGCGATATGAGGAATCCCGATGTGTCATCCACTAATTGTGCCCCATAAGTGGTGTTGAACATGCAAACCACAATGCACATCCCTAAAATAGCTACTTATCCAGCCAATCTTCATTGCATGTAAACAACACAACACAAAAAAAGGGTGATATTCATAACGTCAAGCTTACCGTACTATAGGCTTTGAAAGCCGTCAATTATTAAATTCACGTCTGTTTGCACGTTTATTAGCTTACGCAGTATATCATAGGTAATCAACTATTATTCCTAGAGGCCCAATATATATTAGGCCTATACAATATATTAAACAACTATTTGAATTACAATTCTTATTACTTATTGCCTAGTTTAATTACATAAACACTTTTCTAAGTAGATGGATTGGTGATCTCTAAGATTAATAATAGATATTTAGGTGTCTATATTGAATAATATCTATACAGCACCACCAGGCGATTTTGTTTGTATTATTAAGCTCCCAAGCGGAACTCCAAGACCCGGAACAATATGTTCACGAGAGATGTAAGCTCTTTGTTACGTGGGAAAGTGCAAACCAAATACCCAGTTTATCGCCTACCTATTACTGGGGCTCAGCGCACCGATCAAATCACATTCCTAAGTAACCTACTTTTCAAAGTGAATTATCAGTGTACGAGCGTTTATCTCTCTTGATAGGTCTCTCTACTCTATGAGGAGAGCGCTTCTGCCTGCTACACCACCCTAAGTCTGAAAACATTGCTCAAACGCTTCACGTAATCTCTGCGCTGTGTGCTGCGCAGCACCCAGGTGTCATTAAGTCCCAATAAGCCATAATGCAAACGAGTGTCGCCGATATTACAAGACAAGAGCGCAGCATAATGATTGGACCACATCATAGCCATGTTTTCTATACCTCTAGGCTCTACTGATCGCCCAAACGCAAGTTTTATCCCTTAGGAAAAACGACTTCATAAGACCCAAAAAAGCCCAGTGTACATGCTTAATGTACCACGAGCTCCCATGACCATCTAAGCTAAACGTGCATCTCTGAACGGTCAGCAGACTCGAATCCTCCATCCCTACATAACAGGAATTCCCTTTCCTTTCATAGAGAACCTACAAACCCCCTAATAGAAGGTATATGTTATATTTTTTTTCCAAAAACTATCACTATAAACACTATGTGTCTGGAACCTTATACTTGTTGTAGCTCCTGCATCGCTCACGAAATCTCTCAATAGAAGAAAAGCGCGTCACAAGAAATAACGCACTTTCTTGCAAGTCCGAAGTGTTGTTGTGTAAATGCCGCCAACTCCGTCATAGGTAAGTGATGTTCCGCATCGTCTGATGTATACCTGTCGCGTCACAGGAACAAGGTTATGCCTGCGAGTGTCTTTTCACAAATTCCAACTAAGTGTGCAAAGCCTCGACGCCGCGTTTGAACCGCCTCTTATTAAAATAGTCTGACATCCATTGGTGATTCCGCACCTCTCTTGAGAACAATACACATTTTTATTAACAACCCATTTGTACAATATACCAAATCATATATCAACAGGCGAGAAACGAGCTGTTGCTAAACAGTGCTTCGTATGAAAGCAAACTTATATGCAATCTAGTGTGCATTGTATAACAAATCTAATGCAGCCAGGCTTTCATTCCAAGTACAATCCATCGTTCGCTCAATCATAAAGGTGGCTATCCGTATACAGGAAGCTGCGACCTCTCAAGGCTGGGACAGTTCTCTTAACCAAGTCGAAACATGCCCTTATGGGTGATTATTCACGGGTAATGTAATGAGTAAAATTCTCAAATATGAACTGTTATCCTTTTTTTAATTGGTCCCCCACATTTTGCTCGTAGTAATATGGATTTCAAGCAATTGTATGTTCTTGAATAATGGCACTCACTTTGTTAATACAGAGAGCACACTAAAATATTTCAACATGATGTTTAAGCTTATATGTCAGAAGGAAGAAAATAAAATAATAAATCCTGTAAACTACAAAATATTAACTGTATTAGCAAATCAAATCCTCCCTTTTGAGCTGTTAAAGCAAGTTCTGTTTTTTGTTCGGAATTTGTATGAAAGGTTTTTACTGAATGTGAACCTTTGTTATAAGTCTATGTATGTCATCCCTTCACATGCGTCCTCCCAGCCCACTGACTCGACATTCCACTCCAACTCATCAACACAATACAGATGTAACATATTTCAATGTATTTTGACATATCCAAATAACTAATTTACTTCCATTACATCGCATAGTGAATTTTTATACCATCATAAAAAGTCCTCTATATAAACTTAAATAAATTAACTCCAAAGAGCTTTCATTAGGTGAAACTGATCTGTTTGTACATAACAAAACACATTAACTGTGCCGATTTGAAATATGAATCTTTCTTAAATTAGTTTGGATTAATCTCACCGATGTGTGAGTCAGGCTTCCCAACCTTCTCTTGATCTTCAATCCTTAGGGCTGATAAGCTCGACCAAGACAATCATGTAAACTCGCGTGTGTGTTAAATAAGTCCTGTTAGATAACTCGAACGTGGACTGGCCTGATGGTGGAAAGATGCTACTAAACAAGTGTGTGTTGTTGCAAAGAACGGAAAAAAAGAGTGTGCAGATACAGACGTTTTTGAATATCATACTCATTAGCTAAACAGTGTAGCACATAAAATAAAAAGTCTACTAAGTAGAAGTATTGGAATTATCTGTTTGAAAAAAAAGCAAAAGTATTTTGTCACAAAGATTTGTAATCAGTTAAGTGTTAATTTGAAGTTATTTTTGACTAAACCGGGCCTTAACTGACTAAAACACATTGACATCTGTTGAGGTCGTTATTAATACTAGCCACCCCTACATACTCTACGTTTTCAGTATTAGTAATTAGTCCCGTACATTGTAACGTGCTAGATAAGACATAGGAAATACAAGGTAGTATAGTAGTAACTAAACACATCAAGAATTTTCTTATGAAAGAGATAAAACAAAAGAGAAGTTCTCTCAAAATAACAGCTACTGAAAAAAAAAGTAATAACTTAAAACGCGATGAGATCTTATTCATCTTTCGGTGACTTTCTTAAATCCTACCACATAATCAAAAGACTGTACAAAAAAAGACATGTTAGCACTTCAGTTCTCCACATGTTCAAACTTTATTGTTAATACATGGGTAATCATTACCCAGAAAGAGTCTCGTCAATGAAAACAAAAATTATATGAGCGTAACTAAACCACCCCGAAAAGACCCAGCACGTCACTCGAGAGCGTCCTATCCACAAACAAACTAAAATCCGACATCAACTGAAGTTTGTATTTTATGATTCACAATGTAGAATTGTAACAAAATACAGACTGCATTATTTCAGCCGATTCAGTGCTACGCCATCCACTGAGTGTCACGACTCATGACAAACCTAAACTCTGCTCGACCAATTCATACTCCCATTCAACACATGTATACAACAAAACTCGATAAACGAAAGGCTGAGTCAAGGCAGGAATGGCCGCTGTCTCGGCTCCGATAATGAATGTATCTTGCTACAGCACAACAGATTCGGAGACTTCCATAGTTTTTTTATTATAGGAGAACAATTTCAGCAAGTTGATTCACGTTGTTGCATGTTTTTAACACTGCTCTGGTATCTGGTCTCCTCGTAGTGCTGATGTGCTATTAATGGTCAGCATGTTTCTCTGTGTTCATATTTGCTGCCCACCTTAATGTCCATTGATCCCCATTTTCCAATTGCGATATGTCTGCCTAAGCTTGGTGATTCCAGGCCGACTCAAGAGCAATCTATCTTTGGCTTGTTCCCTCGCATAGTGTTACTTCGTCTCAAAATAGAGGCTGGAGGATTCAGCGGACGCTCCCATATCACGTGTCTGCACTCGGAACACAATGTCAATAAAATACCACTGGTTATATCTCTACACATCTTCAATCCTTCTATTCGAATTGAAAAAATAGCACTGTCCCAGCTTTACCGACACGTTATGGACAGCTCCACCCAACAAACGTTCCGAGAACTCTGTGAGTACGGCAGACTACCTACCTCCCTTGTAAGAAATTCAGCGAGTCTTCTGTGCAAAGTACTGTGTATATTGTCGACCTCCATAAGTGAGTGTTTGCATCCTGTATTTTTTAACATATTAAACTAAATCCACAGTTATGCTAGAGAAGTTTTCCTTTTGAAGACTCGATAAACATACAACCTATCATACTACTGCCTGTCCCACACCGTGAATTTTGCGATAACGAAACTCTCAGGCGAAAGTAGTGCGCACCGAACTATAGCCTGTGTCTACCTCATTTAATTGAGCTACGCTCTCTCTATGAATTGTGCTAAGATAGATACCTATGTCAAAGCCGTTCACAACAGAGCGCAAACTTAACGTTTACAGCGCTTAGCCGATAAGGCTGGAATGGTAGAGCCTGCAGGCCCATCCATGCGCGTGCACCTTAGAGCAGCAATATGGATTCTGTCAGATACGCCACAAAAAACATAGCCCTTTTTTATAGAAGTTTCAGATTTGATTGTTTGGTAAGAAAGAGAGGGGTGGAGAATTCTGATCCGCTAGTAAAAAGCACTAAGGATTAGCAGCTAAGATCGCGTGCTCTTGTCCTGAATAAAATCACAGAGACCCGAGACCCGTCACCAAGGCCCAGCTGCTCACTTAAAGCGCCCGACCCGTCCCTTGTTTTGAGCTGTTGAAATGAACTTTTTAGTGGCCTTGTAACCTGAATAAAGAAAGTTCTCCAACCAAGTTAAATTAGACTGAAAATTGTGCTGCATCATATAACTCCAGCAACCAAATGGTTCAAACGCGCGAAAATTTGTCTAATTGTTATACCCATAGTAATTATTATATCTTCTCTTCATGTGTCAGAGAAACCACAGACAAGCAAGACTTTCTTAGTAAAATAAACCCTCTACGATTATGTTTGAGATCACTGACAGAAGGCAATTTGCCAACGAACAATTCCCCAGAGCATTTCCAAGCAAAATTAACACAACGGCGCGAGAACTAAAGAGATCAATATATGATCAACAGTATCTAAGAGATGTGAAAGTCAGGATTATCAATAGTACCGCAAACTCGACCTTCCATTTACGCTTTAGACATTATTATATATAAACAACCTTAACACCCTCCGTGTGCACTATTTACCTCCATCCGCAGCCCCTCTATGACATTCCTCTACCCGAGCTCATAGTTCCTAAGGTCGCTTTCCACACCGTGCCGCGCTTTGGTCTCCTGGTCTTTGAGGAATCCGTGTTCTACTTTTCTTGTGACAGTTCACCCGTTCTATATAGTGGTTCCTTTAGTCCTCTACGTAATGTGCTACAAGTTAAGGTTTAGTCCCCCATTCACCCCGAGACCTTAAGGAGCGATTAAAATTATTACTGCAGACTTGAGTTCACAAGTTACAAGCTCTCAGACGGAAGTAAACTTGATTACTACTCACACAACGTCGCACGGTTGTCCGCAAAAGCTCAGGCTGTAGCCCTCCAACCGCGTCTTCTGCGCTTCCTGAGTCCTTTCAGCCTAATTATTACAATTAAATCCTTCTTTAAATATACGCAATTACCTTACTAGCAAGTCTCTCTTCTCCTCTCTGTGCGTGTGTACCCAAAACCCGTTTAGAACATGAGGATCCGGGTTTCCTTAGGTAAAGACCTCCACAAACATAACCGTATTTAAGTATACACCTCCGTATAATCATTACTATGTTATATCTTACAAAAGTAGACTAGGTTGAGATAAGAGCACGTACACAGACACTGCCACGCGAAACTCCGGAGAGACCGTAGCATGGCATCCCAGTCGAGATTTACCGACCACATCCTGAACAGCCTGGCGGCCAAGTTCAAAGGGCTCGTCGGGAACCGTCTTTAAAGATCTTACACTCTATATAGTCGGACTACCATATCAGGTGGATGCCAATGTCTGGTTTTGTGAGTTTTTCAGTGAAGCCTAAAGGATTTTAATAGCACTGCTCATCCTCCTAACAGCGTACTGGTCGACCCGTGAATTCTATAGATACCAGGTCACCTAAGAAGCTGTACACACTATTTTTAGGGACCACAACATGCACACACGACTAGTGTAAACTGGGTACGTTAACTATGTTTCGTAGGAACGTGACCATGCCAAATAGTGAAGATCGCCTATCCCTAATCGACGGAATACTGTAACAACAACCTACGCTGCTCTGAACCTATATGGACAGGAACGTGGACAGGGACTATGGTTATCACAAGGCCAACAAATCTCAAAAACCCTCTGAGAAATATAGACTTGTCAAGTAACGGAGACCTCTCAGCCACAAAGGCGTGTTTCTACTTGCCAACCATTAAGACCTGCGCAGGGAGAGTTAACCCCCATAGTTTTTTCATCTGATGACCCTTTTATAAAAACAATTGCTCCCCTGTGTAACGTACACCGGGCAAACCCGTGCCCGCGCAGGTCTCTACCTTTGCACCCGAAACCAATAAGCTTCAAGTCGGTTCCAATCATTGTCCCTGTCCCCAAGAAGCCCCGGATCAGCTGGACTTAATGTTACCAAGGCCGGTGGTTGGCGACTGACGTCTGTAGTCATTGAAGTGCATGCTTTTTTGAACGCCCGATCCAAAACTACAAAGAGTCAAAACACCCACCTCAAGTCCCTCTCACCTCCACTCCCCTGCTGGACCCCCTGCAGTTCGCCTACAGTATCCAACACGGGTCTGACCCTAGAAAAGACGCGTCGAACATCGAACCTGCATCCATTTGTGCCAGCTTCCATCCTGCATAATACCAGAGCAATTCGTTGAGACTGCTACTCTCTAAGGTAAACACTACGGTCCAGTAAAAGTCTCTGCCGATATTCTGTGAGCACTCTCAGCTCTTGGTCGCCAGTTTCTTGTTTTCAAAACAAAACCCGATCTCCCCAACCGTTCTCTTGCAAATCCAGAGAAATCAAAAAGATCTCCCCTGTGTCTCTAACGTGTGGCCTACGTCCACTCTGCAAAGTAGGAATCACTGATCTCTACCGGACGGAATCGGGGTGAAGGACAGTAGTGCGTAAGATATCGGTCGATGTGTGAGAAGTATGATGTCTCAGTTACACTCAGCACTTATGAGCACATTGGAGATGACTCCACAGGCTGTATGCCTACATATTCTCCCAACCGTCTTCCTGGCTTACATGTTCTCCTTACTTGTTCACACAAACTGTCGGACTACAACCTTTCAACAAGTAGACCTTTAGACGACACCTTCACGCAAGTAAAATATCTTAATAGACATAAATCACTCTAGCGCCACCATATCATGTCTTACTGGACAGGCGTTCAAAATCACATATTTCGACAGAAGTAATCAATAAACTTTGCACCATGTGTCATGAACGAGTTCATATTCGACGTTGTCTTTCCAGCTTTTCTTATCAGGTCGACGACTAGGAGTAAGTTTAATTTGGAATCACTGAGCTTATGGTGCTAAATTGACGACTTTTTCCCTTGCTGCGAAATGACACGAGTCACTCTTTCGCCATTAATTCTAATGTATTGTACTTTTATTGATTTTATAGTGCATTAGCTAAGTAAATAGTGCCTACTTAAGTTTGATCTTTCCTTCAGTTTTATTCCAGTTTCGCAGTCCCAAAGGCTTTAATACTGTAACAGTCCCAGCATCCACCTTCAATCTGCACTTTCAAATACCTGTTTATAATAATGTTCACCATTGAATCTCCCAGAGTCTGTTACATAACCCATACTCAATAGGAAAGTGTCCAAATCAGGCGCACCAGTTGAAGAGCATCGTCGTGGTATAAAAGTTTCCATGTATTGTTAGCACCTTTTATCTGACCACTCCAAGAAAGACGTGATTCTCTACTCAAGGAAAGGCTGCCCCATCATTGCCCCCGCCCCCAAGCGCCCGCCTCGCGTAACACAGCTTGCGATGACTGAAAATCGCAAAACCCCTCTCACTCAACAATACCCCCTGAACCAAAGTCCCTGCCACAAATAACCTGGGAACTCCAAAAACTTCCCGCTTTCTCCCTCTCTGAACAAAACACCACCGTTCACCCCAGCCGCAGGAAGAGTACTCAAAAGTAAGGGATCCCCTTCGCTGCATCAGAACCAAATGCACCTCATCATAGAAAGGTCATGCAGAGTGATGTACTTTCCCAGTGCGTGACAGAGCAGCGAAGGCGAAATAAAAGTCCGGCAATGCTTGGCCCACGCAGATGATTATTTGAGGAACCGTCTGCTCCAGTAAAGTGACATTTCAACGAGACGAGGAGGCGCAAACGAGATCATTGGAGGAATCTCGAGAATGTCAGGTGTCGGCACCTACCCTCCATCAGCCTTGTTGTTATAACTGCAGCTTGTGCTTAGACTTAGCTTGGCCGCCAATGAACCACAGCCCGAACCACGCGTCCGGAGCAAACATGAGCAGACATGGTAACTAGCCGCCCTCTGTCTTGGAGGGCCAGTCGGTTAGCTCAAGGCGAAGCCCCAAGGGGAAGCAGAAGCCACAGAGACATGACCCAACGGCCGCCTTCACTCTTCCTCCTGGCACGATGATAGACACAGCAGAGAACGCAGAAGAAACGAAACAGTGGAGACATATCAGGCACTCTGCAGCTGAGAGGGCCACAGGCCAGGGACAACAGAACAGGACTTGAAGCAGCCTACAACCTCTTTGCGATGAGAAAGACGCAGGCTGCACGAACGACCGCTCAGAAGACCTGGAACGAAAAGCAGAGCACAAGCCCTAACGTAGATCTGCGCCTGGAGACGCGACACAAAGGCGAACGGAGAGAGGGAGCAACACAGGAGACTACAGAGCGCCCCATCTCTGCATAAGAAAGGAACTCACACCGAAGGGAGATCCAGAGAGAGTGGTAGTCAAGGGAAAGTTAGAGTAAGAGAGGACGTGAGAGGGAGATAGAAAAGTAAGAGAAGATAGAAGAGTGAGTGAAAGTTAGGGAGAGACGCCCGAGAAAGTGGGAGAAAGAGACATGAAAAAATATGCAGGGGTGGGGAGAGAAGGTGGAGCGAGGAGGGTCGATCGTACTGAGTGATAGGGTGGTAGGAGGGAAGGACTGAGAAAGAAAGAAGAAGAGAGAGGAAAGAAAAATAGATGGACGAGAATAAGAAGAGGAAGGAGATGAGGAGAAGATGACGGAGAAGGACAGGTAGAAGGAGAGATAAGTAGAAAAGAGAAAGTATTTGAGAGGCGCCAGCGATCACATACTTCAAGACGAGGAGCGGATGAACGCTTACTGAGCAGAGCCTTAGAGGAGGGAGATGATCAGACCGTTCAGAGGGCCCCACCACCAGACACGGCGACGGCCGCGCAACAAAAGTAAATACTGAGAGTGAGAGGCAGGGTAGGAGAAGGAAGAGAGGGAGGAGAGTTATCCATTCAGGATCAGAGCCGAACGAGGATGGGATGAGGAACCGGAGGATTGGGAAAGAGATGAGGCATAGAGTCGAAGGGAGAATTATGAGGAGGGGTAGAGTAGAGAGCGGAGGCGAAGAGCAATATGAAGAAGAAGGAGATGTTAGAGGAGTGGAGAGAGGATGGGACAGTAGATGAGACGGTAAACATAATTAGAAGAGCACGAGAAACAAGCGCCCCTGGGACTGAAAATAGGAAAGGAATGTGATCGCGTGAACAGCGAAAGCGTGAAGGCCATACTCTTCAGGACTCCTTACGCGTCTCCAGCGACTCAATCGGGGATGGACAAAGAGCGAGTGGGGATCGGTAATAAATCACAAGCCTGACCTCTTTCTAACACCCCTGGAACTAAATGGGACTAGTGAATTAAACCACTTCCCCTCATGGGAGGAAGGCATACGGTCGCATGTACCGAAAGGGGAGAGCACAAGAATCCGGTTCCTAACCGAGCGCCGAGGCGAAAAATAGTTTCTGTTCCCTCCTGCTGTTGGACTCTTATTCAGTTCAGTTGTCAGTCGACAGTACAGCTCACTGTTCCACTTCCTGCACATACAACTGTGATATTTAAACGTTGTAATGGGAGCCAAGTTGAGATTTTGTAATTGCTGTAAAAATTATGAAGGCACTACAGGTGAAGCTAATTTAAATTGTTTCTAATTGTGCATGCCTTTGGAAGATGGAGACGTGATTAAAAATATAAGTTGATTTGTTCCATATAAAAGTGTTGTCACCTGACTAGCAATTTCCCTCTCTCTTGTCTGGCTGTTAGGTAAGACTCATGCTAGCATGAGAGAAGAGCATTTAGGTAACGCCGAGAAACAAAGTTCCTATGTTTGTGAATCTAGTTTTTAGCTAATCGGCAAAAAGCCCTGCCTGATTCTGAGTCTCTGACTTCATGTCTAGTGAAGTCACAGGACAGGGTAAAAGGCACATAATTATTGAAAGAAAAAGAGACTAACGCGTTCATTCTACATGGGGAATCGAAAGCAGGAGAGTAATGGCCCGACGCGAAGAGACCGGACGTGAGGAAGGACAAATATCGCTGTATGCAGAACAAGTTACATATTGGAGAGAGACAATAGGAGGGGCACCGGATGGCCTAAGGTTTAATCCACCGCAAGCAAACTTTTCTTTTGGAATAGAGCTCTACGGAGGAAAATGGCCGGACCCTGGTCCCAAACGAGAGCGGTAGTAAAGGGTGACGCGAAGTAAGCCAGAGAAGGACGGATACGCACTAGAACCACTACACGTGAGAACAAGCAGAATGGAAACAGTACAGAACTGGTAAAGTAGGACCCAGGTGTTGAGATAATTCACCTATTGCCTTATATATTATGATTTTGATGAGATGTGCGTAATGCACCCGACACACGCACCCACACACAAAAGAGCACACACAAATCAGATGCTGGGCCAGGACGCACAACACACCACACACACACACACACGAAACACAACTCCAAAGCGAATTTAGGAGACTTCAAACAAATGGCTAGTAAAACGAGAACGTTAAAATCCGGAGCGAGTGTTGGATTACACTTTAGCCAGCAGATGCGTAAGTTCCACTCAGGACGAGGTCTCCTGCCCCGTAGTGTGGGGGTTTGCGAATTGGGACTTTAAAGAAAATGTAAAGATAGGGAGACGAGAAGTGAGAGAATTGCGAAGGAGTGGTGTAGGGAGAGATGACGAGAAGGACGGACCTAGGTTATTCATCCTCTCATGCACGAGTTAGTCTACCATTAGTAAGTGAACGAGCGGAAACTGGAAAATCCTGACTTCCTGAATCTTGAATAAGGTACCGATAAAAAAGAAATGACTGAAGGAAGAGTCATGGAAGTCATTATTGTGAGAGAAGCCACCTAGAGAAATCAAAAAATGGGAAGAGAGAGACGGGACTCCTCTGAAGTGAGAACTAAAGGTTACATCAGGGGTCAGCCCAAACAGAAGACAGGAACGAAGGACTAAAACATGGAGTTAGCAGTGCAGAGGTGATGGCGGCTCTTCCCTGTCCCAAGCATCGCAACGGAAGACGAGTACTTGCGAATGGACGGCAGACGGCTCCAACAGTGCGGTCTAAATCTGTAAATTGGCTGAAAACGAGCAAGAAGAAATTGATAGTAGTTAGTATAGTCCACGAAGCAAAGGACGGCCATCCAGTGATTGTCCACACGTTGTATGTGGCCGGCGCTGATGACGAAGAGGAGGTGAAGATGAGAGGAGGTCTTCGAGAGAGAGCCACATTTCACACTTTGTCTGTGACAGTACTACAAGTAGATTTGCGACCATCCAACTTGTCTACACAGCTGATTCTAGGCCACGAGGGAAGGAACAACACTAAAACCCAATCAAGTCAATCATATTGCAAAAGCCACTAGACAAGGTGGGAATGATAACAACGTACACTAAGATGCATCAATAGGAGATAAATGGTAAATGACCATTGGCATCCTTCTGCACTGATTCTTTGCAAAACTGCCCGTGAATTAATATAAATGGTTGAGAGTATAGAGACTAGTTGCTCTTTAGTCACGGTGTACGGAAAACGAATTGTAAATACTACCCCGGTCAGCCCAACTATCGTGGACATCTAGAGTCCGGACAATCCGTCCTGTCCGAGAGACTCGTCTCCGTGTTCACTGTCGAACCGCCTACAGGTTCAGAACAAAGAAAAGCACAGACAGTCTTAAGGAAACCAAGAGGAGCCGAACCAAAACCACCTCTATTGATATACCCATAGAAAGGAGATTACTGAGAGAACAAGAACCATGTTGAGAGAAATGAAGATGGTTTGAAAGAGAGTAATATCAAAGAAGACATTCTAAATTATCCGTTAAAAAGGTAGAATCCTTCTACATTAAAATCCCGAGGAAAATGTGCCCGAAGTCTGCTTCTAAGAGGGACCACAATAAGCCTTTACACCGTATCGTTGATAACGACTGACATGCATGTATGAGAACACATAAGAGCCTACATCACGCCACGGCCAGACATTTGCTATGCTGAAACACTAAGAGAACACGATGACAAAACTAATAAGCCACCAAGGACAACGAAAACAGAGAACTAGAAAACACTAAAAATAGGCCCCCACATCCCAGTGTCAAAATGGCGCCATTAGCAGCGCAAAACAAAGAGCTTCAAACCCGCTTAAACCTGCATGGCCAGGGGACAACTCACCCAGGTATAAAAAAAACTACCGAGTAGGGAGTATTAAAACAAAGAAGCTTTCTCAGACGGCTTTCTACGTGTTGATCCCAAGAGAAAACAAAGCACTTCTTGGAGAGGACGTCCAAACGTTTTGGTTTTCAAATATAAAATCAAAGTCAAGATGAAACAATCTGATATCTTTTTCTACAAAGGCTCCTGTGTGAAGTTCTAAACTCTAAACACATAGTAAGCAAGACCTCCCCATGCTACTAAATACCCACGACAAGTTCTCAGCCCAATAGTCCGTCCAAATGAGTTATCCTCAGACAAAATAGTTATTGCGTAGACCAGGTCACCCAACCGAAGCAACCTCAATGGAACTTATAACAAAGGAGATCGTCTAGGGAAAACGCTACGCCACTTCTTGAAGCCAGAATCCGGATAAAGGGTTATCTGCCACTTGTTCAAATGAACATAAATTCAGCAAATACATAGAACTTATCTCGAAGACCTTCAAGGTCATGCATACATATAATTTTTACTGATTATAATCCATGTTGCCGTTACAAATTAAGATAATCCAATTAAGGGTGTCCTAACATATACTATCTCTGAGTGGCTGCCGAGGTTCCTGGTAAACACGAGGCCCCATGAGACCAGTATAGCTCTCTGTCCTTGTAGAGCGACCAAGAGCCTGGCCGTCTTTCAAATCTAAAAGACCATTGCAGGTTCGAGAAGGCGTGCGAGAGCTTGTTATACCGACAACTTGCTCCAGCAAGTCCCAGCTTACCGCCTGTAAATATGTCTACAGTCCCACTGCAAGAAGGATGGGAAGTCTGCTAAGCGCCGATTTCTATACACAATTCTCAGCCCAGAATCGCTGACAGATAGCAGTCATACCCTGTAAAGTCATCTGTCTTCTACTCCCTAGCTTGGCTCACAACTAGAGCAGAGCTGTACTTATAGTCTCTCTAATGTCCCTGGCGTGTGGGACTCCAGTCCAGAGAAGACCAATCGCTTTGTGAGGTCTTCGTAGCCTTCTTGCCCTTCGTCCTGAAACTTTGACTCCCGCACCCCCAACAGGAGGACGCTGATAGACTCTGTTTGTCCAACCACTGGCTGTGAGCGATCAAACAAAGTCTCTGTATGTCAAACACTATCCAGGAATTCCTTGGCGTGACTGGTATGTCAGAGCTCATGAGAAGAGAACGATCCCTTACAAACAGTGAGATGGCGCGGAATTGTAGTTTAGAAAACCTGCATACCTACTTTATACAGTCATGCCATCTCTGGAGCCAGCTTTGGCTCTTACCTTCAAGTCTGCCGAACAATGAAAGGAACTAGGCCTACCCTGACACTAAACCGCATCTGCTTCGAGAGCCTTCTTAACCATCTATGGAGCTGATGGAGGCGCCTCACTCACTAAGACGGGCTCCTGGGGTGATACCAGAAGTAAGAACCATACAAAGAGATGGTGTGTAGTGCCATGCCGGTAGGGGAAGATTATGAAGGGGAGTCTGTTATCCCGAATGCCATGGCCAGCTGAAGGAAGCTGAAACTAAATTGAAACTTTTCAAACTGAAAGATCCACAATCATCTCCATCTGTAAATTTCTGCGACAAATAAATGAAAACTCCAAAAGTTTATTCCTCAACCAAGACACCAGTCCGGTGCCTTCAACTTAACCCTCCTGTAGAAAGACTCAATTCACCCGTAAACAACAGCGAGGAACAACAAACAGGAGAAGAAGGATGAAGGACTTGAAGGTGGACGCCAAAGATCCCAGCGCGCACAAAATGAACTTCAAAATGACAACAGACTTCTCGTGCCACTGCACTGCTAGTCATTAAGTCCAGTGATTCCGGGGCTTCTTGCAGGACAGGTGACAATTGATGGACGAACTTGAAGCAGCTAATTGTAAACTGACATTACAATCCTTAGCCTCCTGAAACCCTGAGAGAAAAGTGGTTGGGGGGACCAGCGGTTTGAGTTGCGCGAGAGTGACCACCGTTGGGGAGGGAGTTGGTCACAGTAGAACCTTGGGTAGAGTACTGAAGGTGTTCAGTTTGATAAGGCCGGTTTTTCGCGGGTCATTGCTCGTGCGCACTGGAGGGCTCGTGTCGGCTTATGAATTGGTTGGTGAAGCCCTGAGCCCCCTAGCCGACACGGAGGCGGGTTTGTTGATTTCAGAGAGGAGCTGCTGCTTCAGACGCGTATGTGTACTGTAGATCCTCGCTCGAGACCCACCTCTTTGGCTAAATCCATAATACCTTCGCATCCTCTGTAGCGCCCCCTGTCTCCAGCCAGTGGCGCGCAGCTCTCCGTTCTTGCTGCGTTTTGTGAACTCGTATGCCTCAGTTTTGGAGTGAACCAAGGTCGTGTTGTCATTGTTGAAAGTGACTTTGGGGGTTGTGGGTGTGTATGGGATGAACTGTCCTCACAGAGATTCGAAACATGAACCGCCAAATAGTTAGAGTAACAGTCCGTCCCACAGTAGTCCGTGTACCTGCATCCAAGACTCTCGTGTAGCAGCTCTGAAAACCTTCCCAGAATCGACTGGTAATGTTCCAAACATGCATGGAGCTCCTTCCACTGGCTCTCCATTGGCGAACGGTTAAGGGAAAGGAAGAAATCCCAGGGTAAGGGTCCGCGCGAGTGCCACTGTCTATGAGAAAGGCGCACCATGGGCTGCCGCATCGTTTTCGCTTGTTTGTGGCATCTCACACTTTTACCGACAAACTGAAGGGCTAATTCTGCCAGCAGAAGCTAAAAAAACTGGAACTAGATCCGTAGGATTGTTGTGGTTCGGAGAGAGGACACAGAGCTCTTCACGGGTGTAAGAGCACACTGACACACAATTTACACGAACCAAAAAACAGACAAATACAAAGCAGCCAAACAAGAAAAGCCAGGCAGCCGTCTGCGACCCGCCCATTCTTGGAATATACATCGCCGCGAGAGCCCCCGTGCGTTCTCAGTAGATTTAGTCATTGAAGATGCTATTTGAACGCCTGGTCTTTGCCAACCATCCTCAAGTCCTGTCATCCTACCTCCCTGCTGGACCCCCCTGCAGTTCGGCCATAAACAGAGCCAGACAGGTTATGCAGACGTATCTGCCATCAACCTGAAGTTCCACTTCATCCTGCAAGGGTGCCCGTTATACTCCTGTAGCCCCAAAAAAGAAACTTTTTTAATCTTTATAAAATTATAGTTGGGCGCGGCTGTTTATTAAGCAACGAAGCCGCTCTGCGTATTTTAGCCCGAAAAGTACATGCATGGTGTGTTCCTCCACTAGAGACGCGTATATCAACAGATTCTTGGAGATAAATTATACCCCTCCTTTTTCTACTATTTAAAAAAAAATCTTGAAATAAAATCATGGAAATCTATATCTCCACACCGGACTGTCCTGATGCAGTGGAATTAAAGCTATCTCAAAGCATTCATATAGGCAAGGGAAAAAGCCCTGTATAACCACTGATTCAAGAAACGAACCCTTTGACAATTATTAAAATACCATAAGGAGGCTGGGGTTTGCCTTGTCTGACAATAGACGGACTGTGTTTCTTCACATTAGAAGCCTTGCGGTAGTCTGTTAAACAATTTTAAGCACTCCCACTTCTAGCTGATTACATTAAGGGTAAATGGGAAAAGGAGAGGGTCATCTTTGTTCTGACGCTGATGAAGAGTGGGAAAGTATATTTAGGTCAGTGGAAACAACAAAACATCATTGAGGGAATTCTGTGGGATTATATGTTTCGCTTCTTATATATATCCCCAGTCGTCAAATGCCCATTAGCCCAAGGGAAAATCAGGCTGTGGAGAGGATGTGCCAGCAGCGACGGCAAACCACATTCATGTGTTTTGGGTATTTGTCCTTGCTTGTCACGAAGTATTGGATCTGAGCATGCAATAAAAGCACTTACAGACACATTTATGACATACACCCCATTTTTAAAGGTCTTTTTTTTAGCTAGTATAATAAAGAGGGTATTATTTTTTCTCCAGTATTTGTTGATAGGTCTCTACTGGAGACCAACACCTAAGAATACGAAGAGATCTGTTTGCTAGTATTTAAATTCAGGTAAAATTTGTGTACCTATAATGGACAGTAGGGGGGCGCAGAATGAAATTATTTCAGATTTCTCTGTGAAGAAAAATGAGATATGGAATTTCTGTTTTTTCTATAATACGTAGATAAGATCACATATCAGTCTGAGCGACAGCGACGTGCTTTATGATTGTCTAATACAATTGCGGCCAATTGTTTCCATAGATACGAAAGCATAACAGGTATGGGAGATCCAGCGGCACCACAGGCAACCCTATCACACCAAGAACCCATCCCATTCACAGTGAAATTGCTCACATGAATTCCGTCAAGAATTCTAAATCTCGATAGTGATCTTTACTATCCTTTGATTGGTCCATATGATACCATAATCGTGTTTTAAATGAGCCAACAAATAATTACCTATATAACATAAATAGCTTTATCCCTACACTTATTAACACTATAATCAATTATAAAATATGGGCACAAGCCTTCCAACCACCAAAAAAATCAAAAACTTCGTTCGCCCCGTCTACTGTCCCATAAGATCCTAAAATATATTACCGGGCTTTATTTGTTGTATAATGATTCCAATATGTGAATACGAAAAGGGTTCTGTCTGATAGTCTGTTCTTGTAAGTATTTAAGTCATTATACATGGTGCTATGAATTCTTCCTTGTTCTCGATTTAACATTGTGAGATATAAGTTTTGGAACAAAGTTTATTTTTTCTCTAGAATTACTTTTGGAACATCAAATTGAAGGTTGTATGACACAGATTAGTTATGCAAAATAGGTCTAAAAATGACACTTAAGAAACATATCGTCTAGATATGCAAGTGTCACCAGATTCATCATGATCCTTCACTTCTTCTAGTTCCTCCCAGTATGCTTACTGGGATATGTATGGCCTTAATTTCCCAACTTCTTTGTATGGACTAAAAGGTTCTGAGCTTTCGATATTCCCAGCAGAACCGAAAGAATGAGAAAAAAAGTCCAGAAAGTGAAAAGGGAGTAAGTGTGTCTTTTAAAGCTTGGTTATATCCTATCTTTCTGAGAGTACGTAGAAAAACGGCATCCGCTCCCCGGAAATTTATTGTTCTTTAATCTTTTAATTGCGCCTTGTATTTCCAAAAATTTAATTTCAGCGCCAAATTTTGTATTCTGTTCTTCTGTGATAACACGCAAATTGAGGGTGTCCAGAAAGGAGTTTATATTATGCTCCTTATCGTCTGGAATTTAAAAAAAAAGTTTTTTATAAAAGGATTCAAATGCTGATTGAATTTTGTCTTGTTTAGGTAAGATTACATCATTTTGTCTGTCTCGTATTTGAAAAATTGTTCTTTCAGCTTCTTGTTTTTTAAGTTTCCAGGTCAGTAATATAGAAAACTTTGATCCACTCTCATAATATCTTTGTTTGGTAAAGAGCATTTTCTTAACTATTTCCTGTGAAGTCAGATAATTAATTTTTCCTCTTATCTTTTTCATTTCCTGTAGCATTTTAGGACACCCAGTGTCATGGTTTTCCACCAACAATTTTAATTTCCCTTGCATTTCATTTAGTTTTTAATCCCTTTGTTTCTTTTTTTTCGGAGGCTATAGCTATAATTTGTCCTCTCAAGACTGCTTTGGAAGCAGAAATTTCTGCAGTATCATTTTCCTCCAGATAAGTTTTAATGTTGGACATTTTTTTCCTTAAACAAAGGGTCATTAAGCAGGCTGGCATTGAACCTCCAAAGTGTGTTTTTTAGCCTTTCTTCCAAATCCACAGAGATGTAGATTGGAGTATGATCACTTAGGTCTATTGGGCCTATATCTGCTTCAGTGATGTGTATGTGGATTTGAAAAATGGGTATACTGGCGTGCCCTAGGGTTCATTTCCCTCCATATGTCAATCATTCCTATGGTTCAATAAGAGACTTCCTGTTAATTGTTCCTCCAGTGCCTCTTGAGTTAGACACGTCCAGTGTAGGCTGACTGCGAAGATTCCAATCGCCGCCGCAAATTAAGGTTCCCTCAGAGTGGTTCACAATCAGGTCCATGGCATCAGCATAGAAAGTGATATTGCCCCCTGGTGGGGCATACACATTTAAAAGAGTGAAAACTTTCCCATTAATATTCCCTCTAACCAGTACATATCTGCCTTCTTTATCCTTACATTCAAAATTCTGTTAAAAAACTATTTGGCTTGAGATCAATATTGCAACTCCCCTTCTATGTGTGCCTCTGTATGATGAATAATAGGATTTTTTATTATAGGATTTCGTTAGTTTTTGATCAGTGTCATTCAGGTGGGTCTTGTAAATATAATGTCTGTTCTTTCTCTTTTAATTTTTGTCAAAATGTTTGTTCGTTTGGTTGGGCTCAGTGTGCCATTCACATTGAAGGATGCTACTTGTAACACTTCTGATGCCATTGGGTTGGTTGTATTGATCCCACCGTTGACGACTTTCGAATATTTTTAATTTCTCTGGTCGAAAACAACAAACACACACAAGAGCCATAGGAACACAGAACATCTGAAAAGGTAAATAAGAAAACAAAAGGGTTCATGCTAGAAACGGTCAATGACTCAAAAAAAAGGGAGGGAAGTCCAATCCTAATGAAGGGCCCCTCCCAAAAAAAACTCCCAGGCACTCCTGACTCCAATCCTCTGAAGCAACTGGATATATAAGACCCCTGGCTCTCCACGCCCCCCTGCTGTACTCTGCATATCCTTTCAATTTCCCACAAGCCCAATCTCCTACATTTGACACCTCGATGACTAGATGTGTTTAGTCACAAAGTTTATGTACAATAGCAAACAGCCACAGGGGGCATAAAGTCTGATGTTAAAAAAAAAAAAAAAAAATCAGGTCATTAGTCTCTTCAAATGAACAGAAATGTATCACCATGTGACCACAACCCGAACTCGCATGCCCCACACTGCTGGCTCCATCCTCTGTACTGTTCATTTCTCTGTGTTTTGCATCTTCCTTAAGAGCACCTCTGCTTCTCCTGGTGTTCTGAGCACGTGTGTTTTACCTTCAAAAGTCACCAGAAGAGTCGCGGGAAAAGAGAATCCATGTCTCTGTTTTCTCTTCCTGAGCCCCTGACAGATGTGGTGGAACTTTGGCCGTTGTTGGCGAACATCGTATGGAATATCTGGAGCAAAGAAGACACGCTTGCCTTTGTACTGGAGGTCTCCTTTAACCCTTGCTGCCTTCAAGACACATTCCTTCACACGGTTGTCGAGAAACCTCTTAATCAGGCCCTCGTGGTTTATCAGCTGCTGGTCTTGGTTTGCCCAGGCCATGTGCTCTTTCGGTTGTGATGGGAGGGACTTCAACTCCTGAGGTAATAAGGAGCTCTGGCATGATCTTCTCCAGGAAGCCCTCAGTGTCCTTTCCCTCCTCTCCCCCCTCAACGCCCTCAAGCCTCAAGTTAGGACGACGAGATCTGGACTCCAAATCCAGGAGCTTATTTTTCATGTTATTGTTCTCAGACTCCAGTGTTGTCACCCTGGCCCTCAGCGCCTCCATCTCGGCCCCTTATTGTCTGTAGATTGTCCGTATTGTCTGATACAAGTTGCTCAACCTCCTCAATGCGTGTTCCCGTTATTCCATCGTCTGTCAATTTAGTGGTCACTGCCTCTGACACTGCTGGAGCTATGCTAGCTAACAACTCAGCTCTCAGAGACTCCATGGCACGCTGCACTTCGGACATCTTGAGCCACAGTCGATGACCAATTACGTTCTCTCCTTCTGACTCAAAGAAGTCGCGTGAGTCTCAATCTGGGCCGGCGGGACTCCGCATCTCCGGCGGAGGAGCGCGGCTCGCAAGTTTGTCAGCCGCGCTAGCTTCGTTAGTCACACTAGCCTTGCTTGCTTGTGATCCGGGCTGTTTTCCAACGGTGCCGTGGGCAGTCAGCTTTGTCTGTTTTGGTCCCGTGGCGCTAGCGGACTTGTGTCTTCCTTGTTTACTCATCTCTCTCTCTTCTTTGTTCTTTGGGTTTTGGTGGGTCAAACAATGTTTTTATCACCAATTTTTGCAGCATTGGAGTGAAGTGCTTCCACTCAGTATGTCACCATGACCGGACATCCCACTGGATTTCAGAACTATGAATTTGGGCCTCAGGACTCCTGCCATGGACACATCCAGTAGTTATCTGGGAGTCCATGCTTAGACTGCTGCCCCCGCGACCCGGCCCCGGATAAAGTGGAAGAAGATGGATGGATGGATGGATGAAAAAAAAAAAAGAGAAAAAGCCCATACTTACTCCTGCTTCGAGAAAAATATTCAACAATGAGTGAATGGAGGACGCTCGTAATGAAATGCCACTTACAATTCCATTTGAGCAAAACGAAATCTGGACCAAATTTGAATAACTTGTTACATTTTCAAGCTTTAACCTGTTCATTGAGAAAACATAGAAATGGGCACTATACCGCCCCCCAACAGAGGTACATTTAAATTTACATTGACAGAAAAAAAACATTTTTGCCCAAAATTCTATTTTGCCGTCCCAATCAGACCCATGCCATTTTTATTACGCATAGCCGTAGCGATGAGAGAAACATCCAACATTATCGTAATGGGAAAATCGCAAAAAACTGAAATTTCCACATTTTTACGC
>BJKM01001168.1:27500-86218 GCA_015082035.1 Chaenogobius annularis
ACCAAAAGTATATGCCAAAGGTATCCGTTGATTGTGTCCATGGCAGGAGTTTTGAGGCCAAATACATTGTTCCAAAATTAAGTGGGATAGCAATGTCAAAAACTGTCTGCAGTGCATTATTAATTTCAGTCCAATAACCCTGAACAACAGGCCAATTCCAAAACACATGATAGTAGTTTGCCAACACTAAGACAACAGTGTGCATTTTCCTGTGAGTAATGGGCACTTTGACATGGTGTTTTCCAACAGAATTCCCTCCAAACGTGATTTTGTGGTTTTCCAATGAGATGTACTTATACTTTCCCACTCTTCATCAGCCAGAACAAAGTGACCGTCTCTTTCCCATATTTTCCAAATTTACAATAAACAAGAACTTATACATCTGGGTCACTCCACACTATAGTGTGCAATTGCCATTGTCTTTAATTAGGGCATCATTAAAAAAAAATTTTTCAAAATGTTTTTACTCATATTTTTGAAATTGCCCTCTAAAGAAGTATTGTGGGCGTAACCAGGAAGTGTCCGGTATTAGTTACGTCCAATCAATACCAGTTTACGTTTGACGTCATTCCAAGCGCCATGCCACGTCATCAAAATGTGACGCTTTCCTTACTGTACTTGTCGACGACGGAACTGTTCTGGTTGGGTCTAGCTCACGGGAGCCTGGAGCGTTCGTCATCATTTCGATCACTTTTCGAGTCCTTTTACGAGTTGTTACATCCAAAACAACATTGTTTACCGCATGGGGAAAACCATCATCTTACTTCCGACGCTAATGGGCCACTCGCACATGTGCGGAGCGCTCAGCAGTCTGACAGACGCTCAGCGAGGGAGAAATCTGTTTGGAAAGTTTTGTGTCAGACGAAGATGCTCCCAAAACGATGGTACGTCCAAGGTAAGTTTGCTGTGTGTCAACTGTACAAATGGCTAATTTATCCATTTATCTACTTTTATTATTTTTATGATGCCTAGAGGTGGTACTTTCTGATGTGAGTTGAAATTTTAAACAATTCCTTATTTTATATTTGGACCTTCATGTAACTAACACTTTTGTACACTTGAGTGTGGAGTGACCCATATACGGGCCGCACCCAAAAATAAGCCGCAGGTGCCCACGTTGTAACATGCTGGTTGTATTTTGAACCGGGGGTCTCGGCACAGCGTACTGCGATGCACCCACGGTCCGCCTAATTAGACTTATTTCTGAGTTTCTTGTAATAAAACACACAGCATATTGAAGCTTGCACAAGTTGTCATTTGACTCGTGGAGCAGGTCGGGCCAAGAAAGTCTCATTTCAAGGCGGCAGGCTCTAAACTGCAGATCGCCGTATATCGCATGTCCTCGCTCCATGTGTGCCTTTGCGTTTCGGTGCGTCTAGATTCCCTTCCTCATTACTACGTGAATATGAGTCTGATTGTAATAAAAAACACAGCGTTTTAAAGCTTAAAATATAGTGACCTCTGTCCAAGGCCGTCTTCTTCTACAGTGTGTCAAATGCTTGCGCTGGGTTACACTGCAGGGTTCAAAGTGTGGGATAAAAGTAGCGGCTTGTAGTTGTCTAGATTAGTAATGCATTGATATAATTTATATATTATTCCCCATGAAATTTCTGATTAATAAGCTTTTGATAAAAAATTCAGTCAGAGGGTTTTAATGGTCAAGATTTGTTGATAGTTCTTTATGGAGGACCACACCCAAATATTTAAGAGATTCAGTTTGCCATTTAAATGGGTGAGTCTTTCTAAAGGACAGAGGGGGGCGCCAGTAAGGGAGAATTGGGTAGGGGCAACATGAATTGTTTCCTATTGTCTAATATATTGGTTCCAAGTACAAAGCGGACAAAAGGGGGGACCAATTACACAACCCTGCCTCACCCCTCTTTCCAAAGTCGGTGAGTCTGTCAAGTGACCGTTAAGTTAAATTATTTTATGTTGGTTTATCGTAAAGAACCTCAAGATTTTGTATCATTAAATCCACTTTTTCAGCGTCCAGACTTATTATTACAGCTTTGCTTTGTCGTCTTTGTGATTGGTTAATTATGTGTAAAGATCGTCTTATGTTGTCTTGTGTTTGTTGTTAGGTAATAAATCCTGTCTGATCATTGTAGATTAAATTTGGCAGTATTGGCTCACCTTTCTGGTCCACATTCAGAATTGATCTTGGTCTATATGAGGCACAGTCAAGTTGATCCTTCAACTTTATGTATTAAGGATATCAGGAATCAGGAATCAGGATATATTTATTGCCATTGTCAATGAACAAATTCACAACGTAGGAACGTGACTTGGTGACAGATGCGACATGAGAGACATGCATAAAGAGCACCGGCCACCGGGGCGGCTTGCTTTCGCAACAGCGCCTACTCGGGAACTTGAACTCTTAGAAAATGAAGAAGCAGTTAGCATACAATGATAAAACAACACATTATTGAGTACATTACACGAGGTCAACGTGATGGATATTTTCAGTGGATGTTGGGGCAGGGACACAAACAAGATAACACAAAGATTAGGATGTGGGATGTGCAGACGATGGAGTGAAGGCCAAAATCTTGTTTTGTGTAAGTGTCTTGTGTGTGTCTTCAGCACGGCCTTGAACGCCTGTAGCTCTCCAGCCCGGGGCTAGATAAGAAAAGGGAGAGAGATACAGGGGCACAGCAGCGAAAAGGAAATAAGTACTTTAATACATTTTGTTGATCAATGATTTACGATTCAAATAGTCCAATCGTTTCTGGTCCTCTGTGTGCGATCAGCTTGATTCATTGAGTTACTCCGTCCGACAGCGAAAAGTTCCCATTCCTTGATTGAATCCCCCAAGTCTTTTGCATCTCCATGGTCCGAAATAAGATGTTACGGTTCAGATCAGTGAGTTGCACCGTTTCCGTGCTCAAGTCTCTGTTCGAGTCCTTTCATTCTTTCACTCAAATCCAAAAACCTTTTCATGTGAGTGTCCAGAGCAGTTGTTGTGGAGAATTTTCTGTCTTACCCATTTTTTACCGATCGACCAAGGCGACTCGGCAGCCCAATTAGGGGAATCCTGCTATCATTAAATCCAAATACAATAGGTCCTCCACATCTTCAATGAGCAAGGGCTCGATGCATAGAACCTGCCATTCTTCAAATAGTCCCGAACGTACCCCGCAGGGACGTCCCCTCGGGACAGTTGCTTCTCCCGGGAAGCTTTTCTCTGGGAAAAAACTTTATCCAATGCACTCAGAACCAATCAATTAGATTCATTATTTCGGAGAACAACAGTGATCCAGCGCACTGTGATTTAGAAGAGAAAAAAAAAAAAAAAAAAAAACACGACGAGAGAGAGGAGGGAGGAGTGGACAATATGATTGCTTCTTTCCAACTTGGAGGGATCAAAAGTTTTTAAGGGCCAATCAATTTGCCGCCGATCATGGCAAAAATGACCGATCACACTAAACATGGTCATCACATTTACCTTGAGGTAGATGATCTGTAAATTATTGCAGTAGCATCGTTTTAATTTCCTCATTAAAGATGCACTGTTGTGGTCCTTTAAGGGAATCAAACTCACAATGCTGTGGCCGGTTGCACTTGGAGCCTGGCATATGTGTGCTGTGCCATAACCACTCGACCACCGGGCAGCACAAGGTCTTTTTTTACACTAATAAAAAGAGGGATATTATTTTTCTCCAAAATTGTTGATAGATCTTTAAGTAGGACCACACCCAAATATCTAAGCGATTTCATTTGCCACTTAATTGGGTAGGTCTTTCTAAAAGGCAAAAGCCAAATTTGTTTGGAAATAGTAAATATTTTGTATCCAGACATCGGACCTATTTTTGGAAGAAATTGCATCACATTGGGTCTGGAAACTTCTCGTTTGCTCAAATACAATAGAACATTGTCTGCGTAGAATTCAATTTCATATTCCATCCCATTGATTGTAACACCATGAATAGTTTTTGATTGTCTAATATATTTGGCCAGTTATTCCAGATAAACAGGAGGGGATTCCAGCAAATACCAGGGTGGACCAGGCACAGCCCTGTTTCACCCCTCCTTCCAGAGTCAGTGGATCTGTTAGATGACCGTTGATTTTTATTCTTGATGTTGGACCATTGTCAATAGCCCCAATATTTTTACTATTAAGTCATCCATTTGAAATGTGTTCAGCACTTTAAATAAATATGGCCAACTAACAGAATCAAAAGCCTTCTCAGCGTCCAAACTCATTATTACAGCTTTGTTTTGTGGTTTTTCTGTACGGCTCATTATGTGTAAAGATCGTCTTTATGTTATCTTGCGTCTTTCGTATGTTAATGAGTCCTTTCTGATCATTGTGGATTAAACCTTTGAGTATTTGTTCCATTTTGGACATGATAGTTCACATTCAAAATAGAAATGGGTCTATATGAGGCACAGTCAAGTCGGTCCTTCCCTGCTTTACGTAGTAGAGATATGATGGCTTCTTTCCAACTAGGTTTGTTTTTTTAAATCTTGTTCTTCTGTCATAACAGGCAAATTGAGGGCATCCAAAAAGGAGTTTATTTCTACTTCTTGACTGCTGAGATTTAAGAGAAATGTTTTTGATAGGATGATACAAATGCTGATTGAATTTTGTCTTGTTTGGTTAAAATTGCATTACTCTGTCTTGTATTTTAAAAATGGTTCTTTCTGCTTGTTGTTTTTTGAGTTTCCAGGATAATAATTTAGACCATTTTGACCCAATTTCGTAAAACCTGTGTTAGGAGCTTTTTCTTAGCTATTCCTTGTGAGGTCAGGTTATAAATTTCTCCTATTCTCCTTTTTAATCTCCTGTAGCACCTGTGGCTTCACCTTCCTAGCATGATTTACCTCCATCAATTTTAGATTTTCTTGTAGATCATTTAGCTTTTTTTCCCCTTTTGTTTTTTTTTCTCGCCATGGTCATTTTTCCACTTAAAACTGCTTTAGAAGCATCCCAGAGGATGGGAGGGGAAGTTTCTTCATTATCATTTTCCTCCAGAAAAGTCTTAATGTTGTTTTTTCCCTTAAACAAAGGGTCGTAAAGCAGGCTGGCATTGAACCTCCAAAGTGTTTTTTCGTTTTTCCTCCCAAGTCTACAGTAATGTAGATAGGAGCATGATCACTTTGGGTCTATTGTGCCTATATCTGCTTCAGTGATTTTAGATCTGTCTTTATAGAAGATAAAGAAATGTTCTATTCTGGAATATATTGTATGTGGATTAGAAAAATTGGTATATTGGCGTACATTAGGGTTCATCTCCCTCCAGATGTCAATCAGTCCTATATTCTTCATTCATTTACAAAGCGTCTTATTTGTTGTTCCTGCGGTGCCCCTTGAGTTTGAAACATCTAATGTAGGTTGAATGTGAAAATTCCAATCGCTGCCACAAATTAGGGTTCCCTCAGAGTGGTTTGCAATCAGGTCTATAATATTTGTATAGAAGGTGATATCGCCCCCTGGTGGAGAATACACATTCAATAAAGTAAAAACCTTTGCATTAATAGTTCCTTTAATCAGCGCAAATCTGCCTCCTTTGTCTTTACATTCAAAACTTTGTTCAAAAACTATTCGGTTTAAAAATGTATTTTCATTTGTATGATGAATAGTATGATTTCTATAACAAAATTTGGTTATTATTTTGCTGCTATTCAAGTACAACCTCAATATACATATATTCTTATGGGCTTATGGGCCTATGGGCCACACCGCAAACCGCAGTGCTGAGGCTCGCAATTTTACAGCAAGGGAAATGGTTTCATAGCGACAGCCCTAGATATAATTATAATTAATTATGCATCATAAATTCGGATGCAAAACTCTACTTTGAAGAAATTTGGAACAGATTTGTTTTTAAACGCATAATTTTTGTGCGTTCGAATCCTGGCTCTGACAATTTGCTGCCTATCCTCCCTTCTCTAATCCCCATTTCAAGTTAAACTGCCCTGTCCAATAAAGCCTTCTTCAAAAACAGAACTAACCCTAACCACTCCTACCTTTTTAATTGACCAAACAGTTTTCAGCAGGGTCATGTAGTTTCATAGTCATAGGGCCTTTTATAATGTTAAAGAATGCACTTTTTAAAACATAGTCAAGGCCTTTTGGCCCTGAATATATAAATTAAATATAATTTGGGTATCTGTGCATTAGTCTGAAGTCACGTAAAAAATAGGTAAGGTAATTTAAAGTGCTTCACACAACAGGAAAATATGCATTAAATTCCCCAAACCACCAGTGTACATTTTCCCCCCCTGCAAAATAATTGATAATTAATATACCATCAATTGAAATATTAAATGGTTTAATGTACTACTACTACTATTACTACTTTTTATTTGTTTGTTGTTTTGGTTTTTAATATACTGTACATAAAAAAGGTCAGTGGAATAAAGTAGTTTCAATATTATCATTTGTCATGTGATTTTCCTCATTATCATGCAGTAGTATGAGAAATACTTTATGAATAAAGTAATTAATTTAATTTGTATCCTTCACATTTTGTGGTTTCATGTATTAATGTGTAGTTGCTACATGTCAATTACTGAAAGAAAATCCATAAAAGTGTAATCAGATTTATAAGCAACACATCATGATCAATAATTTAACAGTACATTTTTTGTAAGCCTATTTTAATTTGATCCTATAATAAATTTAAATTATTTGTATTTTAATGCATGCCCTTTATGATTTCATGTTGTTTTTATTATTATTCATCGTCGTATGTTGCACCAAATCACCAAAGCAAGTTCCCATTTTTGTCAATTTTGTTCATTGACAATGGCAATAAACCTATTCTGATTCTGAATAACCTAGTGTTCTCAGTGTACTTGATGATTAGCTCTAAACTCAGTAGGCCTATATATGTGTCTTAATGCTCTGTACAATTTTACAATTCTGCCGGTTTGAGCATTAAGAACATTAGAGAAACGTCTCATAAACACATCTCAGATCATTTGTGCTGACGGAGAAGACATTGAACTTTGCACCAGTTCTGTTCCATCTGTACCTGCATGTAATTACACAGATAGGACCCATAAACGGGGTCAATGTAGCTCATCTATTAGCACTGCTTCACTTGGATGGATCCAAAAAATGTATTTATGTTACTTAGAGCTGCAACGATTACTCGAATAAATCGAATAATCCGATTACAAAAAAGCTTTGATTATTATTATATTGCTTGATGCTTGATGATTCGTTTAATTTACATATTTAATCAAAAACAGGTGAATCTGTGGCGCGCGGCGCGCACGGAACGACTTGTGGCGCTTTTGTTTCAGACGGAGCTTGTTCCGCTCTGGAGGAAGAGAGCGGCGCGTTTGAAACTCACGAGTGCGACTGGGAAGAGTTCTGATGAGTGAAAGAGCCATGGATCTATTATAAGAATCCCAAGCTGCAACTCTAAACACCGCATCTAGCTCCAAATTCATATGAAATTAAGAATAAAATGTGTTATTTTAAGCAGAAATTCCTTATTTTGTATTTGTTTATTACTATGAGCTATAACGTTTATCTAAAAAATGATTTAATGTGTGTTTAAGTTGTGTTTAAATGGTTTACTGAATGTACCAAAAAAATTAACGATTAATCGAAGAAAAGAATCGATAGATGACTCGATTACTAAAATAATCGATAGCTGCAGCCCTAATGTTACTGTATTGAAGTAGTGAAATTTATGTAAAGTTAACAAATAAGCTATTAGTATCAGGACTGCAGCTACCAATTATTTTAATATTCAAGTAATCTAGTGATTATTTTATATTCTGTAGAACTATTTTTAAAAGCATCTCAATCTACTTTAAAAATGGCAATTATAGTTCATAGTAATAAACAAATAGCAAACGGGAGCTTCTGCTTGAAATAACACATTAACACTGGCGTAAAGAGGCTGGACTTGGCCGCTGGAGTGGGATGTACCAGTCCATATATGGTGATATGGTTGAACCAATGACTGAAAACTGGCATTCAAACACCACCAGTTGTGCGTGATGTTTGCAGTCATGGCCTCATATACAGGCAATGAAAGAAGTTTGTCAGCAGGGCTCTCTGTCAACTAGGCTCTGATTGGCTAAACCATTGGTTGTCAAACTTAAACATAAAACACCTTTTATTCTCAAACTGTTAATGCTAATCCACCGAACTCCTCCCAGCTCCGGGTTTTGCCTCTGTGACAGCATAAGCTGCTGCACGCCTGGCCCGCTGATATCTGTCAGCGGCCTCAGGAATCCCACATGCCAACAGAGGCCTGATAGCCTCCTTCTTCCGCCTGACGGCATCCCTTACTTCCGCCGCGACAGGCACCTGAGACCTGCGACCACAGCTCCGAGCAGCACATTGACAATGGAGTCGAGAACATGGTCCACTCGGACTCAATGTCCCCAGCCTCCCCCGGGATTTTGGAAGAAGCTCTCCCGGAGGGTGTGAATTGAAGACCCTGATGACAGCGGGCTCCGCAGACGTTCCCAACAGACCCTCACTATACGCTTGGGCCTGCCAAGTCTGTCCGGCTTCCTTCGCCGCCAGCGGATCCAATCACCAGGTGGTGATCGGTGGACAGCTCCGCCCCTCTCTTTACCCGAGTGTCCAAACACGCGGCCGGAGGTCAGATGACACGACAACAAAGTCGATCATTGATCTCTGCCCACCAGTGCAGTGGCACCAGGACACCCTTGTGCTTGAGTGGTGTTCGTTATGGACAGTCCTTGACTAGCACAGAAGTCACCCCAGGCCTGGCTCAGGGTGGGGACCCCGGTAACGCCAATCCGGGCGACGTAACTGGCCTTGATATTTTTCTAATCATATGGGGCTTGTGAACCGATCTTTGTCTGACCGTCACCCAGGACCTGTTTGCTTAGGAGGACCTTACCAGGGCTTGAAGCCCCGGACAACATAGCTCCTGGGATCATTTGGGCACTCGAACCCCTCCACCACGTTAAGGTGTCGGTTCAAGGAGGAGATTTTAGCTGCGTAAAAACTGAAACGCAGATTCCCTATGTTTAGTCCAGACTCTGGCACCAGAGGGTTAGGGACCCTAACCCAACCCACCCTAACCCTCCACCCCTGAGGTCCTCAGAGTCCGGATGGTTCATATCACAACGTGTCCGAGATGTACTTTGGTGCTAGGCCATGGAGAGACTTGTATACAAGCAGAGCTGCTTTGAAATCTATTCTCTGAGCCACAGGGAGCCAGTGCAGAGACCTGAGCACAGGACTAATGTGATCATACTTCCTGGTTCTAGTCAGGACCCGAGCAGCAGCGTTTTGGATGTACTGCAGCTGTTTTACAGCTTGTTTGGAGAGGCCAGTGAGCAGGCCGTTACAGTAGTCTAATCTACTAGAGACAAACGTATGATAAGTCTCTCCAAGTCTGTTTAGACTCTCTACTTTTGATTTTGACAGTTTTTTCAGATGGTAAAAGCTGCTGATGATATTGATCTGACGTGGCTGTTAAAGTTCAAGTCTGAGTCCATTATTGCCCCCAGATTTCTAACTTGATTTGTAGGTCTTAGAGCGAGACCTCTGGAGGTGACTGCTAACACTTTCTCTCACTGATTCATATTCACCTGCCGTAAGTGAAAATCAACAGAAATGTATCACCATGTGACCACAACCTGAACTCACATAACCCACTGGAGGCTCCATCTCCATCTTGTTTATTCTGTTTCTATTCTGTTTTTCACTGTAGCTCCTCGAGGCAACAGCTGTTGTGATTTTGAGCGTTAAAATAAATTTAATTGAATCTCTTGTCGTTGTTCATGTCTGTGTTTTGCATCCTCCTGAGGAGCACCTCCTCTTCTCAGTGTTCTGAGCATGTGTTTTTTACCTTTTGAAAGTCACCAGAAGAGTTGCTGGGAAAGAGAACCCATGTTTCACAGATGTGGTGTCGTTGACAAACCTCGTATGGAATATCTGAGGCAAAGAAGACGCGCTTCTTTGCCTCAGATAGAAGGCAAAGAAGCCTCCTTCTCAGATAGAAGGCTTCTTTGCCTCAGATAGAAGGCAAATTCTGCGTCCGGATCCCAGGAATCAGAAAAGGTTTATTGCCATTGTCAACGAACAAAATTCTAAGGCTAGGAACTTGCTTTGGTGATTCGGTGCAAACATACAACAATGAACAATCATATCAAATATCAAGGCATGGGTTAAAGAAAAACAATACAAATTTACTATAAGATAAAAAAATGTGAGCGCCCGAATGATCTCAGGAGCTATGTTGTCCGGGGCTTCAAGCCCATGGTATGGTCTCCCAAGGCAAACAGGTCCTGGGTGACGGGTCAGACAAAGATCGGTTCAATAGCCCCATATGATTAGAAAAATATCAAGGCCAATTACGTCGCCCCACCGGCGAGTGCCTGGTGGCCGGGCCTTTCCCCACGGGGCCCGGCCGGGTGCAACCCAAACGAGTGACGTGGGGCCGTCCTCCCGTGGACCCACCACCTGCAGGAGGATCCGTAAGGGGCTGGTGCGGAGGGATCTGGGCGGCAGTCGACGGCAGGGGCCTCGACGACCGGATCCCGGACGCAGAGACTAACTCTGGGGACATGAAACGTCACCTCGCTGGGGGGGAAAGAGCCTGAGCTTGTGCGGGAGGTTGAATGGTTCCGACTAGATATAGTTGGCCTCACATCCACGCACAGTTTGGGCACTGGAATCCATCCTCTTGAGAGGGGCTGGATGCTCCACTTCTCTTGGTGTTGCCTGCAGGGGGAGGGCGGCGGGCTGGCGTGGGCTTGCTTATTGCCCCACAGCTCAGCCGCATGTGTTGGAGTTTACCCCAGTGAACAAGAGGGTCCTACGCCTTCGGTTGGGACGGGTCTCTCACTGTGGTGTCGGCCTACGGGCCGAACAACGGTGCTGAGTACCCGGCCTTCTTGGAGTCCCTGGGAGGGGTACTGGACAGTGCACCGACCGGGGACTCCGTTGTTCTACTGGGGGACTTCAACGCCCACGTGGGCAACGACAGTGACACCTGGAGAGGGGTGATTGGAAGAACGGCCTCCCCGATCTGAACCCGAGCGGTGTTCAGTTATTGGACTTCTGTGCTAGTCACGGACTGTCCATAACGAACACCATGTTCAAGCACAAGGGTGTCCACCAGTGCACGTGGCACCAGGACACCCTAGGCCGGAGGTCAATGATCGACTTTGTTGTCGTGTCATCTGACCTCCGGCCGCGTGTCTTGGGACACTCGGGTGAAAGAGAGGGCGGAGCTGTCAACCGATCCACCACCTGGTGGTGAGTTGGATCCGCTGGCGGCGGAGAAGCCGGACAGACTTGGCAGGCCCAAGCGTATAGTGAGGGTCTGTTGGGAACGTCTTGCGGAGCTCCGCTGTCAGCAGGGTTCTTTCAATTCACACCTCCGGGAGAGCTTTCCCCAAATCCCGAGGGAGGCTGGGGACATTGAGTCCGAGTGGACCATGTTCTCGACCTCCATTGTCAATGCGGCTGCTCGGAGCTGTGGTCGCAAGGTCTCAGGTGCCTGTCGCGGCGGCAACCCCCGAACCCGGTGGTGGACACCGGAAAGTAAGGGATGCCGTCAACGGAAGAAGGAGGCCTATCAGGCCTCTTTGGCTTGTGGACTCCTGAGGCCGTTGACGGGTATCGGCGGGCCAGGCGTGCCGCAGCTCGTGCTGTCGCAGAGGCAAAAACCCGGGTCTGGGAGGAGTTCGGGGAGGCCCTGGAGGAGGACTATCGGTCGGCCCAAAGAAAATTCTGGCAAACCGTTCCGGCGCCTCAGGAGGGGAAGCAGTGTTCCACCAACACCGTTTACGGTGCGGTGGGGACCTGCTGACCTTGACTGGGGATGTCGTCGGGCGGTGGAAGGAGTACTTTGAGGACCTCCTAAATCCCACTGTCACGTCTTCCGAAGAGGAAGTAGAGACGGAGGACTCGGAGGCTGACTCATCTATCACCCAAGCCGAAGTCACTGAGGTTGTTGGCAAACTCCTCGGTGGCAGAGCTCCGGGGTGGATGAGATACGCCCCGAGTACCTAAAGTCTCTGGATGTTGCAGGACTGTCTTGGTTGACACGTCTCTGCAACATCGCGTGGCGGTCGGGGTCGGTGCCTCTGGACTGGCAGACCGGGTGGTGGTCCCTCTGTTCAAGAAGGGGGACCGGAGGGTGTGCTCCAACTATAGAGGGATCACACTCCTCAGCCTCCCTGGTAAGGTTCTATTCCAGGGTACTGGAGAGAGAATCCGACCGATAGTCGAACCTCGGATTCAGGAGGAGCAGAGTGGTTTTCGTCCTGGTCGTGGAACACTGGACCAGCTCTATACTCTCCATCGGGTGCTCGAGGGTTCATGGGAGTTTGCCCAACCAGTCCACATGTGCTTTGTGGATCTGGAGAAGGCTTTCGACCGTGTCCCACGGGGTGCCCTTTGGGGGGTGCTGCGGGAGTACGGGGTCCGGGGCCCTTTGCTCAGGGCTGTCCGGTCCCTGTACGACCGGAGCAGGAGCTGTGTTCGCATTGCCGGCAGTAAGTCAGAGCAGCGAGTGTGAAGCAGCTGGGATGAGAATCAAACCTAGCACCTCCAAATCTGAGGCATGGTTCTCGACCAGAAAAAGGTGGCTTCCCCTCTCCAGGTGGTTGGGGAGTCCTTGCCCCAAGTGGAGGAGTTTAAGCATCTCGGGATCTTGTTCACGAGTGAGGGAAGGATGGAGCGTGAGATTGACAGGCGGATCGTGGGCAGCGTCTGCAGTGATGCGGTCGCTGCATCGGACCGGTGTGGTAAAGAAGGAGCTGAGTCGAAAGACAAAGCTCTCGATTTACCGGTCAATCTACGTTCCTACCCTCACCTATGGTCATGAGCTTTGGGTAGTGACCGAAAGGACAAGATCGCGGATACAAAGGTCGAAATGAGTTTCCTCCGCAGGGTGGCTGGGCGCTCCCTTAGAGATAGGGTGAGGAGCTCAGTCACACGGGAGGAGCTCGAGTAGAGCCGCTGCTCCTCCACGTCGAGAGGAGCCAGCTGAGGTGGCTCGGGCATCTGTTCCGGATGCCTCCTGGACGCCTCCCTAGGGAGGTGTTTCGGGCATGTCCCACCGGGCGGAGGCCCCGGGGAAGACCCAGGACACACTGGAGGGACTGTGTCTCTCGGCTGGCCTGGGAAAGCCTCGGGATCCCCCTGGAGGAGTTGGAGAAGTGTCTGGGGAAAAGGAAGTCTGGGAGTCCCTGCTTAGACTGCTGCCCCCGCGACCCGGCCCCGGATAAGCGGAAGAAATGGATGGATGGATAAAAATAGACAGTTAAAGTTAAATTTACTGTTAAATTTACAGATTTAGGGTAGGGTAGCCTATTGGTTGATTTAAATTATAGTTAAAGTAAGCGGTGTTCTTGTGGGGGAGTTTCTGGTCCGGATGGACTATATATATAGCCTGCAGAGTTGAAGTCTGCAGCCGAATACCTTCTCAACAGAACGCACAATGCGCTGTATTCTGTGTGCGCTGGTGTGGTGCTTCTCCGCCTGGACTGTGCATGGCTGGCACGAGTGAGATTGACCCAAGTGCAGCACTCAGAGATACAACCTGTTTGTCCCTGGCCCCTGGGGTAGCGTGCCTATTTACCTGCCAGGCGGTAGATTCCCTACATACACCAAGAGTAGTGAAAAGCAGCGTATGTTGAGAGAGTGAGGGTGTGGAGACGTTTCGCAATGAACGAGAGTATGTAGAGACGACCGTTGAGTGTTATATAAAACCTAGTTCACCTTTCCACATAGGATGGACTCAATGATGGCCGTGTAAAACTGCACCATCATCTGCACTGGCAGCTTGGCTTTCCTCAGCTGCCGCAGGAAGTACATCCTCTGCTGGGCCTTCTTGCTGAGGGAGCTAATGTTGGGCTCCCACCTGAGGTCCTGGGTGATGGTGGTGCCGAGGAAGCGGATGGAGTCCACGGTGGTGATGGTGGAGTCTGTCATGAGGGGTGGGCTGGGGGGCTGTGACTTTCCTGAAGTCCACCATCATCTCCACTGTCTTCTGGGCGTTGAACTCCAGGTTGTTACCACTGCACCAGGACACCAGCTGGTCCACCTCCCTCTTGTAGACAGACTCATCCCCGTCCAAGATGAGCCCGATGAGGGTGGTGTCGTCCAGTCAAACAATATTTTTAAAGCTAGTTTCTGCAGCAGCGGACACAGCGCACGCGCACAGTCCGTCTCCAAAAAAAAGTCAAGTATATTTCTAAAGGGATCTGTGTTGGTCAGAAACGGCTAGAAAAGAAAAAAAACATCATTGTATTTTTTCAGTTTCGAAGCTTTATCTTTTCAATTCAGTTTATTTTTGTAACACCCAAAATCACAACAGCTGTTGGCTCGAGGGGCGACAGTGAAAAACAGAATAAACAGTGTTCATATGGACTTGGTAATGTCCCAGCATCCCGCGTCCTTAGACAGATGTCCCAAGCTCCCCTGTCCTTAGACCCTCCTTCTCAGCCAGGAACAACTTCTAAACCTCTTTGGAGAAAAAGTAGAAACCTGGAGAAGTTCCACAGTGAAGGAGATCCGACTCCCTCGGATGGACAGGCGGACGCGCCTCAATTTGCAGATAGACGGTGGAGATGGAGACAGCTCTTTGGTCTTGCCCATGGTAGTCGTTGGAGTGTGACTGATTGTGAGGTGGACCGGTGTCTATGCAGATGACGAGCTCGAACAGGTGCTACTAATTAAGATTCATAAGTGGAAGAGAGTTGGAGTTTTTAAAGGCAGACTAACAGGTCTTTGAGAGCCAGAATTAAGTTGATTGGCAGGTATTCAGGTGCTTGTTTGCAGCAGTGGCATGCAAATAAATTGTTTGAGAATTGCGCAATGTGATTTCCGGATTTCGTTTTGGATTTGGTCTTTCGCAGTGGAGGTGCACCTGTGATGGGGGTTTCAGACCCCTCCATAATTTCTAAGTGGGAGAACTTGCAAAATCACAGGGTTTTCTTTATTTAAGATTTTGTGCCCATAGACTTTATTGATAGGAAAGTATTGTGAAACGGGAGAGGAGAGAAAGAAGGGAGGACATGCAGTAAATGTCGGTGCCGGGAATCTAACTCACGACACTGCGGCCTGCTGCACTTGGAGCCTGGCATATATGTGCTGTGCCTTAACCACTCGACCACCGGGCAGCACTAAATCACAGGGTTTTCAAATACTTCTTTTCCTGACTGTATTTGCTTTGACGTGCGTTTACTTTGAAGTGCTTCTGTGTGAGCAATGTGTTCTTTTATTTACATATATTTGCTTTGAAGTGTGTTTACTTTGAAGTGCTTCCGTGTGAGCAATGTGTTCTTCTGGACCAGTAGGTGGCGGCACATGCACCTTTTCAGTTGGCTGCCAACCGCCATTAAAAGTAACAGAAGAAGAATGTGAAGGTTCCTCCTGGTTAAGCTCTGCGGCAGACACTTGGGTTTTAACCCAGTTATCTAATGCGCAAATTAACAGGATTGGTCCAACAGGTAACAAGGCATATGTTATGTTTTACTTTTCTGTACATGTTTCTATATGATTATAATATTTTGTCATCTTCCGCAAAAAATAATGAAGTAGAATTCTTGGGACCAGTAAATGATGTAAGGTTGGAAGTGCACTATGTGACTTTTCTGGTTTTCACCATGGAGATGTTATTGCTATTCCACAGTATGGTGTATTCCCCACATCTATCTCAAGCAAGAGATGCTAATAGGCCAAGTTACTGGTCAGATCTGTGGAGAGGCAATCCTTCTCACGGTTTTTCAAGGTATTGTCTTTTAAACAAAAAAATTAAGTAAAAAAACATGTAATTAAATAAGATTAACATGCTTTGATGCAGTGTTGTGGGACATTCCTGGAAATACTATAACATCTCCATGGAAATGAGAAGATGGCAAAACCTCCACCAGCAGAGTTGCATTGTATACCTTTAACTGTTTTTAAGACATTCAAGGTCAAAGTGTATTTTTCTCACTGCTGCTTTTTGTTAAACTAATTTGCAGTAACAAATTCAACAAAATTGTATGCTGATTTTTGTGCCAATATTTATTTATTATCAGACTAAATCTTCTTCAATCAATATCCGTCAACAAACGACAAGAAACATTCAAAGATGAGTGGTTCATTTATCACCAAGCACAATGCAGATGATGTTGAAAGACTGACAATAAGGATGAAAAACGGCTTCAGCAGCAGCCACATGTACAGACCAGCTGAATATGAAAAAATGCAAGCTATAATGGAGGCCAAACTTCAAGAGTCTAATCTAATCGGACAAAAGCTTCAAAGGAGCTTATGTGCTGCTAAGCAAACCAAGGAGAGGTCGATCCTACGGCAGCACAGGCAGGTGTGGAGCTCCGAGTGCCCCAGGCTGCAGAAGGTTGAGAAGAAGATCGAGGACGACATCCATGACTTCTTGCAGCAAATCAGGTCAAGCGACAGAACTGACACGGCCATCTTCTCACTTCAGGAATATAGACTCTGTCTTGAGAAGGAGTGCGAGGGCTTCAGTAGAGCCACAGTGGAGCCTGTTCTTCAGCTCAGAGATGACCTCTGCTTCAGACTGCGCAAAGTGCTAAACCAGCCACTCAGCCCTGATGTGTCCGACCGGGATCAAGTGATACAACAGATAAACTTTGTTAAGGAGCAGCAGGCGTACATAATCAAAAAACTTCAAGATGAGTACCATGTGGTGGAGGCGGAAATTACAGCTCTGGGACTGGAGGACATGTTGAGCGGGTCTGCGGGTCCTGGGATGATGGAGGATGTCCCCTGGGTGGTTGTGGATGCAGACTGTCCGTACCAGGAGCTGAAAGTGTCTCTGATTGAGGCCTTCCAGTCGCTGTCAGAGAGGTACAAAGGAAGACTGGAAAGCCTGCAAGAGAAGCTGCATCAGACTGACAGGTTCTGTGGTTGGTATGAGGAGGACCACCTGCAGTTCACTTCAATAGTGTCACAGTACAACCAGGATGTGCCCAACTACAGGAGCCTGGTTATGGACATGCTGCAGAGAGTGTTCCCAGACAGAACAAAAAAAGAGCTGATGGAGCACAAACGTAAGTGCAGTTGGCAGCACTTCACTCAGAGCCAGCGGAGGGCAGTGACCCAGCAGTGGCACAGGGACCAGGAGGAGCTGCTGGCTCGGGCCCTGGTCACGCTGCAGGAGGCCAAACATGCCCACAAGGAGGCGCTAGACATCCACAGGGACCGACAGCAGCAGTGGGACATCTGCGCCCAGCTCCACTCAAAGTTACAGCAGTGGCGGGCTCAGCAGGAGGAGGTGGCAAGGCTAGAGGCTGCCATAGCTGCAAGACAACAAGAGGCTGAGGAGCAGAGGCTGAAGCGGGAAAAGGAGAAACAGGCTGTCATCAGAGCCCACCAGAAAGAAAAGGTGAAAGAGTTTTACATGAAGCAGCAAAGGCAGAGAGAGGAGTTGGAGAGGAGGGATCAAGAGAGACTGGCAAATCTCCGAGGCCTAATGAAGGAACAGGCCAAGAGAGACAAAGATAGGGTACAGTTTAGGGCTGAGATGGTCCAGTGCCGCAGGGAGGAGAGAGAGGAACGAGAGGCTGGGCGACAAAAAGAGGAAGAGGAGAAACACAAACGTCTAGAAGCTCTCCGAAACCAGGTTGCTGTGGTGGCAGAGGCAGATCCAGAGAGAGTAATGGCAGACACAGAGGCCTGGAGAAGTCGACATGTGAACACTGAGTTTGAACTTCAACGACCTCTTTATGTTATCAACACATACACTGACACACAGATTGTGTCAGATCCAAGGGTGCGGATTGAGCAGGCACTTCGACAGGCTGGGTTACACAAAACGATGTACGCCAGAGAGGTTCTATCTACCATCCCACCACCCAGACCTCCCAGAAGAGGCACAGAATCTACAATTAAACTCTGAACAAATCCTGTAACATGCATTTATTTATGCATATTAAAGGAGACAAATTATGCTTTAAAAAAATAAAAGTAAATGCACTGCAAACTGTTTTTGACATTGCCATCCCTTTCAACTTTAATGTATCTAGACCTCAAAACTCCTGCCATGGACACAATCAACGAATACCTTCAGAATGTACTTTTGGCAACAGGAAAAAAGGTTATAACAAAGAAGTGGATGACGCAAATATCACTAATGATCAAAGACGACTGACATAGTAATTGACATCAGACAAATGGAAAAAATTACATTCAGACTTAGGGGAAAAACAAACAAAAAAACAGTTCTCTATTTGGGTATTAAATTGTAGCAAAATATATATTAAGATATATGTTGAGTATTCCCAAAGACGACAAAAACAAGGCACTATGCTATTTTACTAGCCTTTCACTCGCTAGGATCATGCCACAACAATGGAATATAAGAGAATATTTATTGCTAATAGTAATGATGATCACATCGATGACAGATCGATGAGAGTTGGCTGGGTAGAGACTCCGATTGGGACTCCGTCTCAGGTAATCAACCTAGCTAATTCAGAACCCCCCTCCTTAGATGGTGATGTGTTTAGCTGAAGATGAGAGAGACATCGGGTGGAGAGAGCAGAGACGACCAGATATGCTAGGATAGGCTGTTTAAAGAGTGGGGTTTGCGGGAGGAGGAGTAGGAGGTTGAGGCGTGGTCCACCTCCTGAACCTCAGTCAACGATTAACAATCATTAACTACATTTATTACCCTTTCACTTGGTTTGACCGCTCCAAAGGAACATTTCCTTTTTTAAATTTTAAAAAAAATGTTTTTTAAATTTTATATAAGAACACAAAAACTGTGAAAGAACAAGAGATATCCCACAAATAATTGAAAAAATAAAATCATGGCCTAGAGAACCCTAAAAAAGAAAAATGTCAAATTTTCAAGTCTAGTCCGAATGTAATTTTTTCCATTTTACGTATGTCCATTATACTGTCAGTCCAGTCCTTAATTGTCTGTGCATTTCGCGTCATACATTTTTTTTTTAATGAGGGATTTTTTTGCCACTGCCAGGAGGATGTCCCAGAGATCACTACTGGTTGTGTCCATGGCAGGAGTCCTGAGGCCCAAATACAGAGTTCTGAAATCCAGTGGGATGGTGATGTCATAAATTGTCTGTAAGGCTTTATTGAACTCATTCCAATGTTTGTGAACAGGACAATCCCAAAACACATGATAGTGGTTTGCCTCTTGGCTGCCACAGCCTCTCCAACTGTCTGCATTTCCCTGTGAGTAATGTGCACTTTGACATGGGGTTAGAAAGAAACGAGACACACGCTCCAGGCTCCCGTGAGTAGACCCAACCAAAACAGTTCCTCCGTCGAGTACAGTAATATCGCATGATAACGTAGCATGGCGATTAGAAATACGTCATCAAACATAAACTGTTATTGATTGGTCGTAACTAATACCACACACTTCCTGGTTACGCCCACAATATTTCTTTTTAGGGTAATTTCAAAAATATGAGTGGAAACAACAACACAAGGGAAGTATTTTTTTTTTTCTAGCAGGTTCTTTGTCTGGATTACATTTTGTCATTTTTGCTTTTGGAATTTTTTTAATGATGCCCTAGGTAAAGACAATGGCCATTGTACACTTTAGTGTGGAGTGACCCTATTTGTAAATACCTATAAAAGTCCTGTTTCTCTAAGTCAAAGGATTCTTTCAACTCATCAAAGCTCTTCAGATGATTCTCCTTTACAATCTGGTAAAAGACTGTTTATACCTTTTTGTTGTCCAGACTTTAAATCTTGAGTCTGTGCTGTTAGGTGGGACATTTTGATCATAAGTCAGCCAATATAAAATGTTAACATCTTTGTTTAGTTTGTATGTTTTGATCAGCTCCTTCCATGTTGTAAGACCATTTTAACTTCCTCCAAATGACTCAACTATTTGTCCTCTGCCAGTAAGGTCTGCACAGGAACCCCCGGCACAACCATTCCATTCCATTGAGCTTCATATTCTGAGTCACCACAGCACAGCACGGCTCTGATCGGAGCTGAAATAAAGTAATTTCTCAGACAAGATAAACCCCAACCTCCTTTTTCTTTTGATAATTGTAGTTTTGAATTGGATACGGGTTTTTCTTCCTTGCCATACAAATCTTGAGATTGCTTTATTCCATTCAATAATTAGATTTATTTTTGTAACTCCAAAAATCCCAACAGCAGACAGTGAAAAACAGAATAAACAATGTTCATAGGAACTTGGAAATGTCCCAGCATGGTCTTTCTAAAGGTCAGAGTGGGGCGCCAGAATGAGAGAATTTCAGTTTTTTGTATATTCATTTTGTATTCAGACATTGGACAATTTTTTTTTTTTTTTAAATGAATCACGTTGGGTGTGGAAATTTCTGGTTTGGTCTAATATAATAGAACATCTGCATAGCATGCATTTTTATGTTCCATCCCATCAATTGTAACCCCGTGAATTGTTTTTGATTGTCTAATGAATTGGGCCAATGGTTCCAAATACAAAGCAAACAGGAGGGGGGGACCAGGCACAGCTCTGCCTGACCCCTCTTTCCAGAGTCAGTGGATCTGTCAGATGACCATCGCTTTTAATTCTTGATGTTGGACCATCATAAAGAGCCCCAATATTTTTTTTACAATTAAATCTGCCATTTGAAATTTGTTTAGCACTTTGAATAGACAAGGCCAGCTATCAGTGTCCAAACTAATTATTTGGTTCATTATGTGTAAGGGATCGTCTTATGTTGTCTTGGGTTATGTTATTGTTTGATAATAAATCCTGTCTGATCATTGTGGATTAAGTTTGGGAGTATTTGTTCCATTCTTTTTGACATAATTGAGGTTTATAAACGATAGTCCACATTCAGAATAGAAATGGGTCTATATGAGACACAATCGAGTCAATTCTTCCCTTCTTTTGGTATCAGTGATATGATGGCTTCTTTCCAACTAGGAGGGGTCCGAGCTTTTTTAAGTGCCTGGGATGCAAAATGGCTGATGGCTCTATGAGTGGATCACAGCAACCTCCCTGAACAGAATCCAGATACCATCGCAGTGGCAGACATCCAAGAAAGAGTCCCAGGTATAAAAAACGGGACCGCACCGGACCCTGACATGATTCTGGCTAAAGAAACCCACAACACTCAAGTTCTTGGCAGCGCAAATGGGCCAGCTGCTAAGGGATGGAACCCACCCCGAATGGCTAACCGAAGGGCGTACGATCCTGATCCTGAAGGATCCTTCCAAGAGTACAGTCCCATTCAACTATCGGCCAATAACCTGTCTCTCCACAACATGGAAGCTCATGTCAGGCATCATCGCGGCTAAGATAAGTGGATACATGGATCTATACATGAGCAAAGCACTGAAGGGCATCGGCAAAGACACCAAAGGAGCCAAACACCAACTACTGGTTGACAGAACAGTCGCTCAAGACTGCAGAACCCGACACACCAATCTGTGTACTGCCTGAATTGATTACAAGAAAGCATATGATTCAATACTTCACACGTGGATCACTTAATGCTTGGAGATGTACAACATCAATAGTACTCCAAGAGCCTTCATAGCAAACTCGATATGGCAGTGGAAAACCACCCTTGAGACCAATGGTAAACCAAATCAAATGTGGCATATACTATGGAGACGCCCTGTCCCCACTGCTGTTCTGCATAGGTCTGAACCCTCTCAGCCAGATAATCAACAAGACTGGCTATGGATACTGACTCAGGAATGGGGCCACGATCAGTCTCCTCCTCTACATGGATGACATCAAACTGTACGCTCAGAGCGAGCGAGACATCGACTTCCACAGACAGGATCTACAGCGCTGACATTAGGATGTCATTAGGGCTTGTGAAGTGTAGTCGGTGGTGACAAAAGATCGAGGGCCACAAGGAAGGGGTCTCACTCCCCGAAGGATAAGGCTGCAGCTATCGATTATTTTAGGTAATCGAGTAATCTATCGATTTTTTCTTCGATTAACTCGAACATTCCGTAACCATTTAAAAGCATATTAAATATTTTTTTTATAAATGTTTTAGTTCACAGTCATAACCAAATAAAAATAAGAGTTTCTGTTTTAAAAATAACACTTTTTTATTCTTTAAGTTCACATAAGTTGTCCCAAAACGGCAACATTTCACTTCAGTCTGTTTTGTATTATAAATAATATATATAAAGGGAACTAATTAACTTGTCACAGACGTAGAAAAAGATTCAGTTGTAGTCATCTATGGACTCTGTTTTAGAAAAAACAAAACATTTCGGGACTCTCATCCAAGGAGTCATTCTCAATCTGTGAAACAAGTCTGAGAACGTCCTGTTTATATCCTACTCTGGGAAAGCCCTGGCCCACAGGGCGGGACCTCCTGCTAATGCCATTGAAACATAGACCCATGCCAGCTAATTGTTCTATTGTTCCCTGGCATTTGGCTGCCTCCCTTGCGTGCCTGTTAAGCATCAGAATTGCCTCGGGCGTCTCCAGGGTTTCAGGCAGACCGTTATTTCAACTCCGTTGAATCTTAAACCTCCATTACGATTTAATGAAGGATTCTTCTTTTTAACAAAGATGGCCTCCTGAACTCCTCTTTCAAAACCATTCTTTCTCCTGCTTCAGAATCTCCACCTCACTGTCTTCAATAGAGTGGTTTGTGGCTTTGAGATGAAGATGCACGGCTCTTGGGGTCCTGAACTCGCAGTGTCTTCTGTGCTGATAAAGCCTCTTGTGAAGTGGCTGTTTAGTCTCCCTATGTACCGCTCTTTACAACTTTCTTTCACTGCATTGGATAGAATACACTACATTGCTCTGTTTTTGTGTCGGCCATCTTGTCCTTAGGGTGAACCAGTTTTTGTCTTAACGTGTTTCCTGGTTTGAAATAAACAGGGACTATCGTGTTGTCTAAAAAAATTCTTTGCAGTTTTTTCTGACAGTCCGAGAGACATAAGGGATAGAGACACCCTTCTTCTTGGTTCTGTTTCCCATTTGTCCCTTTTGTCCTGTTTTTGGCTCGCTCTCAGCTTTGTGTCAGAGCCCAAGTCGGTATCCACAGGCTGAGAGAGCATTCCGGACGTGTGTATTCCTCTTTCCTCTTGCCCTCTGAGCTGGTGGTGCACTCTTGTGCTCTGTGTTGTAGTGTTCTGATCACTCCAGCTTGTGCTGTAGTGGGGGTTAGAGCCAAAGAGCAGGTCCTGATCGTGTGTGTGGGTTTCCTATATACTTCTATCTGGAGCATCCCGTCTTCTCCTCTGATAGTGGAACAATCTAGAAAGGCCAAGCGCTTCTCCTCAGCATCTTCTCTTGTAAACCTGATATGCAGGTCCACTGCATTGATGTGCTCTGAGAAGGCTTCAGCTCTAGTTTCTTAATTGTCACAAAAGTGTCATCCACGTAACGGTACCAAAGACTTGGAGCCAATGCCTGAAAAGGAGGTTCAGTGCTTCTTCTCAAAATGCCCCATGTACAAGTTTGGCCACTATGGGAGAGACGGGCGAGGCCCAAGGCACGCCGTGAATCTGTCTGTAAAAATGTCCCGGAATTGAAAGTAGTTGTGTTAAGACAGATGTCTAGTAGTTTTGCAGATGTGTTCAGGTGTCAGTTTGGTCTTTCCTGTAGGTGGTGTCTTCCTTGCAGTCTCGTTTCTCACCGCGTGCTACAGCCTCAGAGGTCGGGATGCAGGTGAATGAGGGACACAACATCATGTGAGACCATCAGATCATCTGAGTCCAATTGGAGATGTTTCACTTTGTCCAGCAAAATGTGTTGTGTGTTTTCCACATGATGTTTCCGAGTTTCCCCACCAATGGTGCAAGATGGGTTGCTAAATGCTTTGGCCACATTGTATGTGATGGAATCTGTGCTGCCAAACAATGGTTCTGAGTAGAACATTTCTCTATTGGATGAGAGTCGAAACATTTAGTTTTTTCTAAAACAGTCCAGATGACTACAACTGAATCTTTTTCTACAATGGAACACTCCTGGACGAATGAGGTATTACACCGACTTGTCACAGACTGTAAACAGTTACAGTAGCTATGAATTAATTAGCGTTTATGTTACGTCACTTTAAATAAGACATTTGTTTGTAAAACATTTGTTTGGAGCTGTGCATTTTGTATTATGTCGTTTTGAGTGTTGGCTCCGTGTGCCGTTCACTTTGGCCTCCGTGTCATCGTTGTGGACTTTCTGTTTCAAAACAGATTATTATAACCTCGGTCCTCCGTGCTGTTTCCATGTGTATTGGCTGTTTAAAAGTACGAGTGTGACTGGGAGGCAGAGTTGTTGTGTGGGGAGCGCGGGGGTCCGCGGGTGCTGCGGTGGGCGGTGCGCGGAGCTAGATGTGGTCTCTAAACACCACATCTAGCTCCGCATGCCGCGCTCTTTCATTCATCAAAACTCTTCCTGGTCGCACTCGTGAGTTTGGAACGCGCCGCTCTCTCCCCTGTTGCGCTTTCGTCTGACCGGAACAAGCTCCGTGTGAAACAAAAGCGCCACAAGACATTCCGTGCACTCCGCGCGCCACTGATTCAAATGTTTTTAATTAAATATGTAAATTAAATGAATAATCGAATATAATCAAAGCTTTTTTGTAATCAAATTATTCGTTGCTCACCATGCATGGAGGTTTCCTCCCCCAAGCCAGCACCCTGAGACTGTACACTAGCCGTAAGGAAGGAGGCAGCAGACTAGTGAGCATGAGAGCCACTATCCAGGATGAAACATCCAAGATCCACAAGTACATCAAGGACAAGGCCCCAACAGATGACGTGCTCAGTGAATGTCTCAATGACAATGACAATGGCAATGGGGAACAGAGGATGAGGTGCTGGAGGAGGGACCGTCATGGGAGTACAAGCCCCTATGTGTATGTATTATCCGGGGCGATATTAACAAGGGGAATCTCAGCCACAAACTACCAAAGTACAGACAGTTTATTGAAGTTCCGACCAGAGAGCAGAGCACGTTGGATCACTGTTACAAAAGTCAGTAACGCCTTCCGCGCCGTGGCTCGTGCTGCTCTCGGCTTTTCAGATCACGCCATGGTTCACCTAATCCGTTCTCAAAACCTGCAGTGAGGAAATCTAAGAAGTGGACCAATGAGGCAGCGGAGGAGCTACGTGCGTGTTTGGACATTAGAGACTTGGAGGTTTTCAGAGCTGCCACAGATAGTTTGGATGAGTTCACGGACACTGTGATGTCATACATTCGATTCTGTGAGGACAGCATTATACCAACACACACCAAAGTCACTTTCAACAATGACAAACCCTGGTTCATGCCAAAACTGAGGCAGTTAAAGCAGCAGAAGGAGGCAGCGCACAGGGCTGGAGACAGAGGGCGCTACAAAGATGTGAAGTATGGATTTAGCAGGGAGGTGTCTCCAGCGAGATCACAGTACAATACGCGTCTGAAGCAGCAGTTCTCTGACAACAATGGCTCCGGCGTCTCACCAATCATAAGCCCCGAGCCCCCCCTGCTGCAGACGATCAAAAACTGGCTGAGCCACTTAACACCTTCTACTCCAGGTTTGATGTGACCACCCCTTGTCCCCCACGGTGGCCACCTCGCAACCCAAACCTTGTCCCACCCCCCTCCCCCACCACTCGGTCTTAGATTCAGGAACAGGAATCGTGAACCAACCGCCCAAAAAGCTGCTGGACAAATGCCGTTTCTCCCGCCACATTAAGACACTCGCAGGAGAGCTGACCCCGTCTTCACAGACATTTTTAAACACTCCCATGCCACGTCACGCCTTGCCTTTCAACGTCTGCCAATCATTGTCTGTCGCCCAAAGATCCCCGGGTATCACTGGATCTTAATGACTACAGGACAGTGGCACGGGAAGTCCTGTTGTCATGAAGTCATTTGAGTGCCTGGTCTTGCCCCACCTCAAGTCCTTCACCTCTCCCTTGCTGGACCCCTGCTGGAACCCCTGCAGTTCGCTACAAGACCAACAGGTCGTTAGACGACGCAATCAACCTGGCACTCCACTTCATCCTGCAGCATTCCTGGACTCCTGGGAAACGCTACGCTAGGATCCTGTTTATGGACTTCACTCTGCGTCAAACACCATCCTCCCTGCTCTGCTCCAGGACAACTCTCCCAGCTCAATGTGCCGCAGACTCCACTGCAGGGGAGCACTGACTTCCTTGACAGATCGAATGCAGTGCAGTGCATGCAGCTGGGGAAGAACGTCTCAGACACTCGCACTATCAGCAACAGGATAAGGAATCAGGAATCCAGATATATTTATTGCCATTGTCAACGAACAGAATTCCCAACATAGGACCTTACTAGAATGACAATTGGCCGACATGAAGACCATGCACTAAAGAGCCATATCCCCGCGGCGATCCGGAGGCGGCCGGTGCGCGCCTACTGCGGTGTACTTGAACTCTTGGGAAAATGAAACAACAGTTCACATTATTGAATACAGTCCGAGCGAGAGTCAAACTAGATGTTGTATTTTTCAAGTGGCATATTTGGGGATGATAAAACAAGATAACAAGTAGACTTAGGATGAGGAATGTGGATGTGCCAGACGTGAGTGAGGCCGATCTTGTTTTTGTGTACAGTGTCTGTGTGTGCTTCATTACGGCCTATAGTACGCCTGCTGCTTGCCAGCCCAGGGAGATAAGAAAGGGAGAGAGAACTATACAGGGCAATCAGCAGAGAAAAGAGAAAAAAAGTACTTTAATCATTTTGTGATCAATGGTTTACGATCACAATAATCCAATAATTTCTGGTCCTCTGCTGTCGGCGAGTCAGTTATTCTATTACTTCTCGTCCTACAGCGCCAAAAGTTGCTGTTTTCCATGATTGAATCATCCAACAACCTTTGTGCATCTCCATGGTCCGAATAAGACTGTTTCCGGTTCATATCAGTGAGTTGCACCGCTGCCGTGTCTCAATGGTCTCTGGATTTGAGTGAAAGAATGAAAGGACTCGAAACAAACAAACCGTTTGATGTTGATGTCAGACAGTTGTTGGGTTGAATTTTTCTGTCTTCCCAATTTTCTGATAGACCAGTGCGACTCCAAGCCCAATTAGGAGGAATCCTTGCTATCATAAATGCGAAATAGGTCCTGCCACACCTTTTATGAGCAGGGCTCCTTGCCAGTTCCAATAGTCCCATATGTAGCCCGCGGTGGACATTCCGTCAGACAGGTTGCTTCTCCGGGAAGCTATTTCTCCTGGGGAAAAAACTTTATCCTATGCACTCACAGACCAATCAAGTCTGATTAATTTGTTTTATAGAACAACAGGTGATCCAGCGCCACTATGAGTTTAGAGAGGAAAAGAGAAAAAACACGACTGAGAGAGGCACACAAGTAGCAGGAAGCGGCGGGAGCTAGATGGAAAACACGTCTTGCACGTCAAGGGACAGTTTGAAAGAACGAGCGCAGATCCTGGACTCTCAGGAAAGTCACAGACCTCCCACGCCCCCCTCATCAATGACAGACTCCCCATCACACGGTGGACTCCTTCCGCTTCCTCAACGCCACCTACCATCACCCAGGACCTAAGTGGGGGCCGCGACGCGATCAGCTCCCCCTCATCAAGAGAGGCGCAGCAGAGGATGTACTTTCCTGCGATGCAGCTGAGGAAAGTCCAAGCTGCCAGTGCCGATGATGTGCAGCAGTTTTACACGCCAAATTCATTGAGTCCATCCTCACCTCGTCCATCACCGTGCTGGTCGACGCTGGAGGCCACAGCCAGGGACAAACGAGAGACTTACAGTGCCTCTGCTGAGCCACAGCAGGTACAACAGAGACTCAGCGCACTCTGCTGAGAAGGTGATCGAATACCGCAGACTTCCATCTCTGCAGGACCTGTACGTCTCCGAGGCTCTGGGACGAGCAGGTCGGATCACAGCTGACCCTTCTCGTCACCCTAAGGACATGGACTGGATTTACAGCCACTCCCCTCAGGCAGGAGGGGGCTACGGTCCATACCGGACCAGAACCTCGCTGCCATAAGGAATCTAGTTTCTTTCCCTCTGCTGTTGGACCCTCATGAACACTTACTAAAACACCTGCCGGACTTTTAACTTCACTATTCATCACTCAATTGACTGGTCAACTTTCTCTGCACTACAACCTGTAAATGTAACTGGTAATCTTGTGTACATTAGTAATGTCTGTATTTTTATTTTTATTTATACTATAGTAATTTTAAAGTTGTATTCTTATGCATGGCCCTTTTTGGTTATCATATATTTGTTTTTATTATTAACTCAGAGTTTTATGTTGCATCCTTAGCGATGAGACAAGTTCCTATGTTTGTCGAATGTTAGTTCAATTGACAATGCGGCAATCAACCCTTTTCTGATTCTGATTCTTATCCTAAATTGTTTAAAAATCATGCAATGTGATTCTCGTGATTTATTTTTTTCACATTCTGTCTCTCACGCTTGATGTGTACTCTATGATGAAAATATATAACCTCTCTTATCTTTTAAATGGGTAGAACGCCTGCAAACGTATATAATTATATATAATATATAATACTATATATATATATATATATATACTAATATATATATATATAGTATATTATAATATATATATATATATATATATACTATATATTATAATAATATATATATATAGTATATAAATAACACACATCACAATTACACACGATCAACATACATACTCATACTATACAGTCAGAAAAAGATGTCAGGTTGTGGTTCAGGATTCTGGACTCTGTTTTAAGAAAAAAAAAAGAACGTTTCGACCTCCAACTCTCAAGATAACTCAAGTCATTCTTCTGATCAGAGAAACGAAGTACTGAGAACCTTTGTGTTTCATACACATTCCGGTAGCCTGATGAAAGGGTCCTGCCCACAGGCGGACCTCCTGCTAATGGCCCAGTTGAAACAGGCCCATTCCCAGCCTAATTGTTCCTACTTGTTCACCTGGCATTTGGCATATAAAGCATATAAACAGGAGATGCTCAGACTTTTTCTCTGATTGAGAAATGACTCTATGATGAGAGTTGAACCGTTTGTTTTTTCTAAACAAGAGTCGCAGATGTAAACAACTGAATCTTTTTTCTAGAATGAACACCTCCTGACAAATGAGGATTACACCGACTTATTTATTTATATATACATTATAAATTTCATATAATAATTATATATATAAATAATAAATGAAATAATAATAATTTATATATATTATATAATATATAACGACATTTTTATATATATATATATATATATATATATATATATATATATATAATCCAAATCTGCCAGCCATCAGCATTTTGGACTCACAATGGTGATAGACCCGATTTCTAAGTTGTATAGCTACATTTTTTCCACAGTGATACTGTTATATATTATTACTGTTTAAACTGTCGCACAGCTGTGCAAGTGCTTCTGCTCAGCTCGCCATCATACCGGTCCCGTGAAACCATGTGAAAGATCCCACTACTCACAGGGAGGGGTTGAGAGCTGGAGAAACTGGTTGCTAGGAGGCTAACCACTATCATGTGTTTTGGGACTGTCATGTTGCACATAAATATTGGATGGAAATTAACAAAGCACTGCAGACTGTTTTTGACACCGCCATCCCACTCAATTTCAGAACTATGTACCTGGGCCTCAAGACCCGTGCCATTGACAATATAGATGGTCACCTTTGGAACATACTTTTTGCGGCCGGTAAAAAGGCCATCACAAAAAAAATGGATGACACAAACTTCAGCGACGACTAAGGACTGGACCGACACCATAACTGCCATACAGACACGCACAGACTCAACCTGGAAACGGACACATTTTAAATAATTTGTATAAATGGGACAATTATTTTGAATCTTATGTGCCTTAACCTTTCTTTTCATGGGATGATATATGTATTTTTTTGTCATCGCTAATATGTTATTTAATAATTGACCCAATATTTTTTCTCTGGCCCTACCCATGTATGTCTTTTTTATTGCCTTTTTTTGGCCTTTACTTTCAATTTGGTAAAAAAAAAAAAATAATTTACTCAGACAGACTCCAAAACTTGCCATGTGCTGCAGGACGATTTTATGACGAATTACATGATAAAGACGGGAACCTTGTAAATTTGGTGTTATTGATTAAAAAACCTGTTTTGTCTCTAAATATATACAGCAGGCTGTCCTCAAGCAACGTACTTTATCTTCATGTAGGCCAATTTCAATAACAATCTTATATTTAAAACAACTAATTGATTACCCGGAAGAACACATAGATAAAATAATGGTTGATTGCAGCCATACACTGAACCTCACATCTTGTGAGATCCTCAGCTTTTGGGGCAGTAATGATTGTAATAGTTAACATAAGGAATTAATCTAGTGTTTTTAGTTGATAAGTGTTTTCCCTTCGGCCTGATAAATATTTCTGGAGCGCTGGAGAAAAAGCTTAGTGAGCAGAGACTCAGGCCCAGTTTCCTCATTAAACTCTAAGTAGAACTGGAGCCGCTTCTGCAGCCGCCTCCTCACACTCTGTCTCTGACGTCTCTGGCTCACGTGTCTCTCACCTGGACCGTCTTCTGCACATTTCCCTGTGCTTTGCATGTCCTTGCTCACTCTGTGTGTGTGTGTGTGTGTGTGTGTGCGCTCAGGAGGCCGAGGGTGTGGACACAGAGCTGGAGTGTGAGGGTGACAAAACGGAGACTCCAGACGTGCCTCCATCCAGCGCAGACACAGACAACACTCCAGAATGTTTCAACAAAGCTCTGCAAGGCCTGCCACCCAGGTACACACTCACATGCACACAAATTACAATAAGGGACATGAGGTATGAGTACAAATGAACCAGTGGAGAAAGCACCATCATAGGAGCTGTCCGCACCAGGAGCAGAGAGTCGCCCACAGCCACAGGTAGGGAGGCGCAACGCATGTCACAGCGGCGTGCGCACACGTGTTAACAGGGCTGGATAAACGCGCTGAATGACCGGTCCGTTACACGCGGAGTGTGCATGTCACGTCTGAGTGCGTGGCTTTTTCCCTAATGTGGATTCAATGTTTCTCAGCTAAAGCCTTCGGTGAGTACACTTGATTTTATTCCCTCCAAACTAAAAGATGTCTTTGTTGTTATTGGTTCTTATTTATGGAATTTTATGAACACTTCTTTGAACACAGGCTGTGTGCCAAGTGCTTTTAAACATGCTGTTGTACAGCCTCTGCTTAAAAAGCCCATCTTAGATTCTGAGGTTTTGTCTAACTATAGGCCCATTTTCTAAGCTGTCCTTTCTGTCCAAAGTGTTAGAGAAATTGGTCTATATGCAAATTCAAACCCATTTGGAGGAAAATTGTCTCTTGGAAAAAAATCAGTCTGGCTTTAAAAGGCGTCACAGTACTGAAACTGCACTTTGAAGAGTTTTTAATGATCTTATTTGAACTGTTGATTGGCCCCTCCACTATTCTATTATTCTTTTGGACTTGACTGCAGCATTCGATACTGTGGATCATCAAATTTGATTTCCTGTCTGGAGAACTATGTTGGCATCAAAGGTGTGGCCCTGAAATGGTTCAGGTCATATCTTGAAGATGGATCCTTCTCTGATCAATTTGGCCCTCATAGTTCAGACATGGTCCAACAGGGTTCCATTTCAGGCCCTTTACTGTTTTCTCTGTATATGCTGCCCCTGGGGTCAATTTTTAAAAGACACATTTCTTTTCATTGTTTTGCAGAAGATGTGCAGGTTTACCTGCCCTTAACACCGAGCCCAGATAGTGCCAAAAGGATGTAAGAGAATGGATGGGCTCTCAACTTTTTGAAGTTAAATGATTCAAAGACAGAAATTGTGGTATTTGGTGATCGAGCAAATGCTAAAACTTGTCTGGGGCCTCTGAGTTCCTTCTGCCACTCGTCTGCCAGAAATTTGGGTGTTGTTTTGATGGCTCTTTTAAGTTTGACCAGCAAATCAGCCAAGTTGTTAGATCTGCCTTTTATCAGCTGCGCTTGCTCAGTAAAGTGAAAAAATATCTTCACTGACGTCGAACATTTATGTTTTTATAACCTGCTTCTTAGACTACTGTAATCTCTGTATTCCGGGTTAGACCAGACCACCTTCCACCGCCTGCAGTTAGTCCAGAATGCGGCTGCTCGTTTGCTCACTGGCACCAGAACATATGATCACATTTCTCCTGTGCTGGCTTCTGTGCACTAGCTCCTGTCAGGTTCGGGACTGATTTTAAGATATTGTTGATGGTTTTCAAATGTTTATATGGGCTGGCTCCTCCTCATCTTTCAGAGGTTTTGTCTGTCCATGTTCCATCTAGAGCACATGTGTCAAACTCAAGGTCCGTGGGCCAGTCAAATCAATCGTTCTGGGGAGCATCAGGGTCAGTTTGTATTCCGAACCATCAAGTAAAAAATTACCCTCAAATAAAATGAAAAGGACTTTTATATGGACTCCACCTGGACGTTTTTGTTTTATTACAAGTCCCTAAAACTCTGTTTTAGTGAGTTTACCTTCACATTTTTAAAGAGAATTGTCCAAACCCAAGTCATAAGTCCATGTTCCTGTTCTTGCTGCTGCTGCATGAATATGGACTCAGTCTTTCACCTGCTGCACATTTGTTCACAATTAACATTGACTAATCTGTATGAAGCTATATATTTCTTTTTTTTCTTTTTTACATTGTGTTCGACCCGCGACCCAGCCTGAGCATCGAAATTCGGCCTGCGGCCCAAAATGAGTTTGACACCCTGATCTAGAGCATTGAGATCAGCAAATCTGATGAGCTTGGATGTTCCGAGGTCACAGTTAAAAAGCACAGGGGGCGCGCTTTTGCAGTTGGAGCCACAGCCAGGGACAAACACAGACTACAGCGCCCTCTGCTGGAGCCACAGCCAGGGACAAACAGAGACTACAGCGCCCTCTGCTGGAGCCACAGCCAGGGACAAACAGAGACTACAGCGTCCTCTGCTGTCGACCACAGCCTAGGGACCACACAAACCCACGGAGGAGAGCGCACATACAGCCCCTCATGCTGGTAAGCCACAGCCAGGGACAAACAGAGACCTACCAGGCGCCCTCTGCTGGAGCCACGAGCCAAACAGAGACCACACGCCCTTCCCTAAGCCACAGGAGACAAACAGAGATCTACAGCCTGCTGCGAGACCACAGCCAGGGACAAACAGAGACTACAGCGCCCTCTGCTGGAGCCACAGCCAGGGACAAACAGACTACAGCGCCCTCTGCTGAGCCACAGCCAGGGACAACAACAGAATATGAGACCTAAGCGCCCTGTCTGAAGACGCCACTAAGCCCAGGGACAAACGGAGACTACAGCGCCCTCTGCTGGAGCCACAGCCAGGGACAAACAGACTACAGCGCCCTCTGCTGGATCCACAGCCAGGGACAAACGGAGACTACAGCGCATTGTGTGTTCTGCATGCCCTTTGGATTGAATATATGTTGTTTTTATTATTGCTCAGTGTTTTATGTTGCATTTTAATGTCGAGACAAGTTCCTATGTTTGTGAATTTTGTTCAATGACAATGGCAATAAACCCTTCTGATTCTGATGTTCTGAGGTCATGGTTAAAAGCCAGAGGGGGTCGCGCTTTTGCAGTTGCCGGTCCCAGATTCTGGAATAGTCTTCCTCTTGGCATCAGAACAGCCCAATCTTTGAATATCTCTGAACATTTTATTGCGTTATTTTACCTTATTTTTTACGTGTCTTGTATATTTTATTGTATCTTTATATTGCCTTTGTACTGCACTTTGGGCCATTCTGTTTGCTTAAAAGAGCTACAATGAGGGGCCAATAAGCTTACATTGATATTATTTAATCAATTTGTTGCCATTATGTTTTATTTTTAAATGAACATGCTGTATTAAAGGGAAGCTCATTGTTATAAAACCACATTTTCCTCTCACAGGAATATTTGCAAGTTTAAACATAAAAAAATACAACACACACATTACTACATGTAAATGTTTCCTTTCTTTTTGCTGATAATCGTGAATAATCACAAAATCATGATATTTCTCCTCATGATATTTGTGACTCTAAAATTAATATCATGACTTACCTAGTCACAGGACACCGACACAGGGCCCAAAGGAGTGATGAAACGCCAAACCTCCACCAGGGGCGTGGTCCCAGCAACCACAGCCAACCACCGCTCCTGGTACAGTGGGCTTCATGGAGGAAACACTGGAGAGCCTAAAGGCGATAAAAGGGTGAAAAGAAATACAAATTAAAGATGAGTAAAAGCTAATGCTTAAAAATGTACAGTCAAAAACACAAGACCTAGAACCTAAAAATATTCTAAGATTAGGCTTGCTGGTGTAGCGAGGGTTTGTAATGTAAAAACATGTTTGTCATGAAAAATAAGAAGACCCAAGACCATTAAGACCAGTAAAAGAGTCTTAAAACGGGTGTAATGTGGTCCCGCCCTCTGGTGTTAGTCAGGACATGTGCTGCTGAACTTTTTAGTAATTGTAAACCTGATATACTCGTTTTTGGGAAGACCAGAGAGAGGGAATTGACCATTGATTAAAAACATGGATCTGTGTCTTTGTTAAAGTGCCATAAAAGCCACCACGGAGTTGAAATTAACACCCAGGTTTTTCACTTTCGGAGTTTGATTACAATACTTTGCTTGTAGTTTAGGCAAAGGTTTATCTCTCAGAACGTCAGTTTTGTCCTGGTTGTTCAGGAGAAAGTTTTCTGCCAGCCTTAAATTGAACCTTGGTGCACGCCACAAGTGATTTATTTATTTTTTCTAGAATCTAGAGATGTATATTTTTAAAGATTTTTTGTTGTTACATTTTTTAAAAGATTAAACATAAAACACAGAACAGACACCGAACACAACCAGAGATTGATTTAAATAAAAATACAAATAGACATTAACATAAACTCGACAACAAAAAATATAAATGTCCCATTTGGACCAATTGTCTGATGTCTGTTACAATCTCAGTCCACTCCTTGATTGTTGGTGAGGTTTGTGTCAGCCATTTCTTTGTGAAGGCCTTTTTTCCTGCCACCAATAGTATGAACATTTCAAAGGTATCTATTTCTTTCATTCATGCGTTCTAAAATTGAGAGGGATGGCAATGTCACAGTCATTGTTATTGTTATTATCAGTCCAATATTTTCTAACAGGACATTCTCCTGGTGCCACAGTTTCTCCAGCAGTTAGTATTTCCTTGTGAATAATGTGCAGTTTGACATGGTATGAAAAAAATCTGACGTGATCATTTTTCCAACTGAATTCCCTCCAGACATGTACACACACTTTCCCACTCTTCATCAGTCAAAACAAGATTACCTTCTCTTTCCTATTTGTTTTTAATACATTTAGTAGTGTCTTTCCAATACGTTGATACAATTTAGATAATTTCCCCCTGGAAAGTTCTGATTTATAAGCCTTGATAATAATTTCAGTCAAAGGGTTATCAGAATCAGTTTTATTGCCATTTTCGGTGAAATATTCACAAACTACGAACTTGCTTAAAAAGTGTGTGTGTGTATATGTATATGTATGCGCACACACACACACACACACACACTTTATGTACTGTGTGTGTTTGTATGCATGTACACAGTAAATAGTGTGTGTGTTTGTATTTATATGCACGTGTGCGTATGTATGTATGTAATATTATATATATTTAAAGGGTTAACCCTAACCCGATTTACAGAAAGTGTGCAATAATTGTGGGCAGATTTAAAAGTATGCAGGTGCATAAATTTAGGCACCCCAACAGAAAAATGACATCAATATATATTTAGTAGATCCTCCTTTTGCAGAAATAACAGCCTCTAAATGCGTCCTATAGCTTCCAATGAGGGTCTGGATTGTGGTTGAATGTATTTTCGACCATTCTTCTTTACAAAGCATCTCCAGTTCAGTCAGGTTTGATGGTTTCCGAGCATGGACAGCCCGCTTTAAAAGATTTTCAATGATATTCAGGTCTGGGGACTGAGATGGCCATTCCAGAACGTTGTACTTGTTGCTCAGCATGAATGCTTTGGTAGAATTGGACCGGTGTTTAGGGTCGTTGTCTTGTTGAAGTATCCAGCCCCGGCGCAACTTCAACTTTGTCACTGATTCTTGAACATTGTTTGCAAGAATTTGCTGATACGGACTGGAATCCATGCGACCTTTGCCTTTAACAAGATTGCCAGTACCTGCACTGGCCACACGGCCCCACAGCATGATGGAACCACCACCAAATTTAACTGTGGGTAGCAAGTGTTTGTCTTGAAATGCTGTGTTCTTCTTCCACCATGCATATCGCCCCTTGTTATGTCCAAATAACTCAATTTTAGTTTCATCAGTCCACAGCACCTGATTCCAGAATGAAGCTGGCTTGTCCAAATGTGCTTCAGCATACCTTAAGCGACTTTTTGTGGCCTGCGCGCAGAAAAGCCTTCTGCCACTATACTCTCCCGTACAGCATCTCCTTGTGTGAAGTGTGCTGAATAGTTGAAAGATGCACAGTGACACCATCTGCAGCAAGATCATGTTGTAGGTCTTTGGAGCTGGTCTGTGTGTTGAGTTTGACTCATCTCACCATCCTTCGCCTCTGCTGCTGAGATTTGTCTTGGCCTGCCACTACGGGCCTTAACTAGAACTGTGCCTGTGGTTTTCCATTGAAATCTCTGAGCTAGCTCTTTGTATCCTTCCCCTAAACCATGTTGTTGAACAATCTTTGTTTTCGGGTCATTTGACAGTTGTTTTGAGGCTCCCATGTTGCCACTCTTCAGAGAAGATGCAAGGGGGAGAACAACTTACAACTGGCCACCTTTAAATACCCTTTCTCATGATTGGCTTCACCTGTGTATGTAGGTCAAGGGTCAATGAGCTTACCAAACTAATTTTGTGTTCCAATCAATAGTGCTAAAGGTATTCAGATCAATAAAACAACAATAAAACAACAAGGGTGCCCAAATGTATGCACCTGCCTACTTTTGCTTAAGTAATTATTGCACACTTTCTGTAAATCCTATAAACTTCATTTCACTTCATAAAGGAAAGGATATATGTATGTATATATGTATGTATACATATGTGTCTGTGTATATATGTGTGTGTGTGTATATATATATATATATTACACACACACACACACATACATATATGCATATATATACATATATATGCATGTATGTGTGTGTATATATGTGTGTGTGTGTGTATGTGTATATGTATATATATATATAGTGTATATTAGGGCGGCAGCTATCGATTATTTGAGTAATCGAGTAATCTATCGATTCTTTTCTTCGATTAATCGAGTAATTGGTTAATTTTTTTGTACATTCAAGTAAACCATTTAAACGCATATTCAATCATTTTTTTAGATAAACGTTATAGTTCATAGTAATAAACAAATACAAAATAAGGAATTTCTGCTTAAAATAACACATTTTATTCTAATTTCAGATACGTTTGTCCCCAAAATGGCAACATTTCACTTCAGTCCAAACTGTTCTGTTTGTATAGAAAGAATATATATAAAGGACTTCATTAACTTGTCATAGATTGTAAACAGTTACAGTCGCTCTGTCACAGCACTTAAAACAAGACATTTGTAAAACGTTATGTTGGGTGGGCCCGGTGGTCCTGGTGTTTTGGCTCGTGTGCCGGTCACTTTGGGCCTCCGCGTTCTCGGACTTTCTGATTTCACAACAGATTATTCTAACATAACCGCGGTCCTCCGCTGTTTCCATGTGCATTGGCTGTTTAAAAGTACGACTGTGACTGGGAAGCAGAGTTGTTGAGTGGGGGAGCGCGGGGTCCGCGGTGGCGTGTTGACGGCGCGGGGGCTGGGGTGGGCGGAGCTAGATGCGGTGTTTTAGAGTTGCAGCTCGGGATTCTTATAAATAGATCCATGGCTCTTTCACTCATCAGAACTCTTCCCAGTCGCACTCGTGAGTTTCAAACGCGCCGCTCTCTTCCTCCAGAGCGGAACAAGCTCCGTGTGAAACAAAAGCGCCACAAGTCGTTCCGTGCGCGCGCCGCGCGCCACAGATTCACCTGTTTTTGATTAAATATGTAAATTAAACGAATCATCGAGGCAATATGATAATAATCGAAGCTTTTTTGTAATCGAATTATCCGATTTACTCGAGTAATCGTTGCAGCCCTAATGTTGTGTGTGTGTGTGTGTGTGTGTGTGTATGTATGTATGTATGTATGTATGTATATTATATGTATATATATATTATATATTATATATATAATATATATATATATATGTTATATGTATATATGTATATAGTATTGTATATGTTAATATGTGTATATATAATGTATGTGTATTATATAATGTGTTATATATATATATGTGTGTATATATATAATGTGTGTGTATATATATATATATATGTGTGTGTATATATATGTGTGTGTGTATATATATATATATATGTATGTATGTATGTATGTATGTATGTATGTTGTATATATATATGTGTGTGTATATATATTATATATATATATATATATATATATATGTATATATGTATATGTATATATGTATATGTGTGTATATATATATGTGTGTGTATATGTGTGTATATATGTGTATATATATGTATATATGTGTATATATATATATATATGTATATATGTGTATATATATATATATATGTGTATATGTGTGTATATATGTATATATATGTATATATGTATATATATGTGTGTATATATATATATGTATATATATATGTATAATATATATATATATGTGTATATATATATGTGTATATGTATATCCATCCATCCATCTTCTTCCGCTTTATCTGGGGCCGGGTCGCGGGGGGCAGCAAGTCTAAGCAGGGACTCCCCAGACTTCCTTTTCCCCAGACACTTCCTCCAACTCCTCCGGGGGGATCCCGAGGCGTTCCCAGGCCAGCCGAGAGACACAGTCCCTCCAGTGTGTCCTGGGTCTTCCCCGGGGCCTCCGCCCGGTGGGACATGCCCGAAACACCTCCCTAGGGAGGCGTCCAGGAGGCATCCGGAACAGATGCCCGAGCCACCTCAGCTGGCTCCTCTCGACGTGGAGGAGCAGCGGCTCTACTCCGAGCTCCTCCCGTGTGACTGAGCTCCTCACCCTATCTCTAAGGGAGCGCCCAGCCACCCTGCGGAGGAAACTCATTTCGACCGCTTGTATCCGCGATCTTGTCCTTTCGGTCACTACCCAAAGCTCATGACCATAGGTGAGGGTAGGAACGTAGATTGACCGGTAATCGAGAGCTTTGTCTTTCGACTCAGCTCCTTCTTTACCACACCGGTCCGATGCAGCGACCGCATCACTGCAGACGCTGCACCGATCCGCCTGTCAGTCTCACGCTCCATCCTTCCCTCACTCGTGAACAAGATCCCCGAGATGCTTAAACTCCTCCACTTGGGGCAAGGACTCCCCACCCACCTGGAGAGGGCAAGCCACCTTTTTCCGGTCGAGAACCATGGCCTCAGATTTGGAGGTGCTGATTCTCATCCCAGCTGCTTCACACTCGGCTGCATCTGACTTACTGCCGGCAATGCGAACACAGCTCCTGCTCCGGTCGTACAGGGACCGGACAGCCCTGAGAAAAGGGCCCCGGACCCCGTACTCCCGCAGCACCCCCCAAAGGGCACCCCGTGGACACGGTCGAAAGCCTTCTCCAGATCCACAAAGCACATGTGGACTGGTTGGGCAAACTCCCATGAACCCTCGAGCACCCGATGGAGAGTATAGAGCTGGTCCAGTGTTCCACGACCAGGACGAAAACCACTCTGCTCCTCCTGAATCCGAGGTTCGACTATCGGTCGGATTCTCCTCTCCAGTACCCTGGAATAGACCTTACCAGGGAGGCTGAGGAGTGTGATCCCTCTATAGTTTGGAGCACACCCTCCGGTCCCCCTTCTTGGACAGAGGGACCACCACCCCGGTCTGCCAGTCCAGAGGCACCGACCCCGACCGCCATGCGATGTTGCAGAGACGCGTGTCAACCAAGACAGTCCTGCAACATCCAGAGACTTTAGGTACTCGGGGCGTATCTCATCCACCCCCGGAGCTCTGCCACCGAGGAGTTTGCCAACAACCTCAGTGACTTCGGCTTGGGTGATAGATGAGTCAGCCTCCGAGTCCTCCGTCTCTACTTCCTCTTCGGAAGACGTGACAGTGGGATTTAGGAGGTCCTCAAAGTACTCCTTCCACCGTCCGACGACATCCCCAGTCGAGGTCAGCAGGTCCCCACCCGCACCGTAAACGGTGTTGATGGAACACTGCTTCCCCCTCCTGAGGCGCCGGACGGTTTGCCAGAATTTCTTTGGGGCCGAACCGATAGTCCTCCTCCAGGGCCTCCCCGAACTCCTCCCAGACCCCGGGTTTTTGCCTCTGCGACGGCACGAGCTGCGGCACGCCTGGCCCGCCGATACCCGTCGACGGCCTCAGGAGTCCCACAAGCCAAAGAGGATAGGCCTGATAGGCCTCCTTCTTCCGCCTGACGGCATCCCTTACTTCCGGTGTCCACCACCGGGTTCGGGGGTTGCCGCCGCGACAGGCACCTGAGACCTTGCGACCACAGCTCCGAGCAGCCGCATTGACAATGGAGGTCGAGAACATGGTCCACTCGGACTCAATGTCCCCAGCCTGCCCCGGGATTTGGGAAGAAGCTCTCCCGGAGGTGTGAATTGAAGACCCTGCTGACAGCGAGCTCCGCAAGACGTTCCCAACAGACCCACACTATACGCTTGGGCCTGCCAAGTCTGTCCCGGCTTCCTCCGCCGCCAGCGGATCCAACTCACCACCAGGTGGTGATCGGTTGACAGCTCCGCCCCTCTCTTCACCCGAGTGTCCAAGACACGTGGCCGGAGGTCAGATGACACGACAACAAAGTCGATCATTGACCTCCGGCCTAGGGTGTCGTGGTGCCACGTGCACTGGTGGACACCCTTGTGCTTGAACATGGTGTTCGTTATGGACAGTCCGTGACTAGCACAGAAGTCCAATAACTGAACACCGCTCGGGTTCAGATCGGGGGGGGCCGTTCTTCCCAATCACCCCTCTCCAGGTGTCACTGTCGTTGCCCACGTGGGCGTTGAAGTTCCCCAGTAGAACAACGGAGTCCCCGGTCGGTGCACTGTCCAGTACCCGGTAACGCCAATCCGGGCGACGTAACTGGCCTTGTTTTTTTTTTCATCATAGGGGGCTTGTGAATATATATATATATGTATGCATATATGTATATATATGTGTGTGTGTGTGTGTGTATATATATACGCACGCATGCATGTGTGTGTGTGTGTGTATATACATATATATAATGTATGTATGTAATATATATGTATGTGTGTATGTATATGTGAGGGTCATTTTCTGATGAGGGAACAATGTAACAACATGGTTAAATATTTGCATAATTTGGGTCTTTTTAATTTCTTCTTTTCAGCGGCACCTCAGCTTTAAAGACAACATACATTTTGCAGGTGTCTTTTGGAAAGCTCACATCCATTGGCTGTTGCCTGTAGGGCGTGGTGACATTACTACAGATTGTGATGTGGTCTGTCTCTGTGCACTGTGCAGCACTGACTCACGTGAGCGCTGAGGGCTGGACTAAGTCGAGACTTGGACAAATGAGCCAGTGTCAGCTCACAGGGCTTAAGAGCTAACCCATAATCCTGCTACTGGAGCCCTGCACTACAGTGTGTGTGTGTGTGTGTGTGTGTGTGTGTGTGTGTGTGTGTGTGCGCGAGCGGGGGTGTGTGTGGTTGCAGGGGGTAGGGGACCGTGTTGTTATTATCATGACTTGTTAAAGGTCATTTGAAAGCACAGGCATCCATCACTATAGCAACTCAGCAGATGCTCGTTTATACTGTTTAGCTACGCACGTGTTCGTGCGTGCGTGCAGGACACTCAAAAGTATCAAGTGTTGGATTTGTGATGCATTATTTCTCATTTGTCTGGAAATAATTATTCTGTACACGGCGCTCATTTCTGTCCACTTGCTCTGCTGTCACATGACACACTGGTCAGCCTTCAGCAGAGGAGCCATGAAAGCCGACACAGACCTCCCTGACGCACACAGTCGCCTATTACAAAGCTTAGGAGAGCTAAAAGGCAAAGTAGTGAAACTGCAGAAGAACTGAGACTATGAAAAACAGGGGTGGCACAAAACCCGGGGGTGAACTGAAAAACATGAATTTCCTGCATTCTGGTGAGGGCACAATTTGTACTCACACAAAGTGCTTCACACAACAGGAAAAAATGCATTAAAATCACAAAACAGTTTAAGGCACATGTCTCAAACTCAAGGCTGATGTTTTAATCTGGCCCACTGAACATTTCTAGCTAGAACTACAATTCCCACAATCCTTTGCCGGCCGCGGCCCTCCCCCGCGCTGCTCTGCGCTGCTGTGTGTGCTGCCAGCACAAGTGCCGAGGGCTGAGAGTGCCGATGTGCAACGCCCCCACTTTACAGACTTAAGTAGAGGTTTGAGCGAGGAAAAAGACGTGTGGTTTTGGGAAACACGAAGAATAAAGAAAGGAGGCGGTTTTGTGGACGTGAGAGCTGTGCTAAAAGCGGCGCTAATGTGAAGCTAACAACAAGAAAACAAACTTCTGTGACGACAGCTCTGTGAGGAAAACCTCTAAACCAGTGCAAAACCTGCACAGATCCTGAGCCACAGGTAAAAACACAGGTCAGAGTGTAATAAAGTCTGAACATGACAGTGAAGCTGCTGTGAGCTCTCATTTGTCACTAAAATAAGCTTAAACTGTAAAAATAGTGAACTCAAATTGAGTTAGTGCAGCAACATTAACATGTCTGTGATCTCATCATTTCATATCAGAATCACACCACACGTCCATGTTCCTGCTCCTGCTGCTGCTGCATGAATATGGACTCAGTCTTTCACCCGCTGCACATTTGTGCAACAGTGTCCACATACAACTATTACTAGGCTATATCAAATTTGGTTTTTGATTGTTTTATTGTTTACATTATGTTCGGCCCGCGGGCCTGAGCATCAAAATTCGGCCCGTGGCCAAAATGAGTTTGACACTCCTGGTTTAAGGCATAAAAGAGAAAAGTGAAAATTTAATCATTTCAGTCATATGCACAGCCAAACAAAACAGTTTTTAGCTTAGATTTGAACATTGCCAGAGTAGAACCTGTCTCACATCCTCAGGAAGACTGTTCCAGATTTTAGCTGCAAAAAACTGAAGCGCAGATTTCCCATGTTTAGTCCTGACTCTGGCACCAGCAGGAGGCCGGTCCCTGTGGTCCTCAGAGTCCGAGATGGTTCATACCATATGTCTCAGACTCTCAGCACAGGAGCTCCACAGAGCTGTGTACTTTCTCCTCTGCTCTTCTCCCTGTACACAAACTGCTGCACCTCCAGCTGACCCTTCTCACCCTGGACTTGGACTATTTGAACCACTCCCCTCAGGCAGGAGGCTATGGTCCAATCCGGACCAGAACCTCCCGCCACAAGAATAGTTTCTTTCCCTCTGCCATTGGACTCATGAACACTTCTAAACACCTGCCACTTTAACCGCAATTCAATCAATCAGTTTCTGCACTACATCCTGTAAATTTAACTGTAAATTCTTGTGTACATAGTAAACCTTTTTTTTATCTTATACTATAGTACATTGTAAATAGTTTCCTAATGCATGTCCTTTTGATTTCATATATGTTGCTTTTGTGTTGCACCTTTTGTGTTGCACCTTACGCCAAAACAAGTTCCTATATTTGTGAATTTTGTTCTTTGATAATGGCAATAAACCCTTTCTGATTCTTACCTGTATTGTTTGCTGAATATCCCTTTGCGTTGCTGAACACAATAACATAACCATTAAAATATCAAATAAACAAGCAAAGTAAATGCGTTTGACTGAGCTTTATTTCTCTTTTATGTTGACAGATGAGCACAGTACAACGCCATACAATAAGCACGTGTCACAGCAGCGACGTACAACAACAGAACACTTGTTTTAGCACTGTAGTTTATTGAAATCAAACTCACCACATCGCCGTTACCCTACTTTTACTCCTCAGATACAAAATAGTGGTTATAACAAAGACGTCACAAGAGTCACTAGTGGCACAGTGCACATGCTCACAACATGCCGAGTCTTTGGTGCTGCAGCTCGCTCTCTGCGGCTGGGAAACAAACCTGGCTCCGGGATTGGCGTGAGGAGATGAGACCTAACAAAAACTAACGCGCTACTGACTTGAAAAAGTAACTACTGCTAGATTACATGGGTGCACAAACCTTCCTTGTTACTCTAAAAAAGTTATTTGAGTACTCGCGTCACCAATTAACGCTTTACCCCCAACTCTGTTGTCGGCTTATGTTTTTCGCTCTCAGGTTGTGTCGTGTTGTGTTATTTTATGTTCAGTGTTCTGTGTTTATTCTTTAAAAAATGTAAAACATCATATAAAAATAAGCCTGTGCCGATCACCATGCCTGCTGATGGGATTTGGGACGGAAACGCACTCAAACAAAGGACCTTTTGCAACTTTTCAAGTCGATAACAATTTGGAACTAGGACGATCTTCAAATTGCTTCATCTGTGGATCAGTGCAACTGTTTTCTCATCACCAAATTAAAGCCCTTAGAGCCAAGCATAATTCAGATCAAGTGACCCTCATCCGTTGCAGAGAAGCCCGACGTCTCCAGTGACGACCTCCTGCAGCCGTTCGCTGTGCTGGACCCCACGACTGAACCCACCTATTTCTGGTTGTAGCTCGCACTCATTTCACAGTTTGGCTGATAAGATCATCTGATTATTAACTTTAACTTGGTGAACTAATGTGAACCGGATTTCCTTCGATACTGGAGTTTTCCCCCTGAATACGTGGAATGGAGTTGAGTTTGTACCGTATCAGGAGTGCTGTCAAACAAGCCTCAAATCCAATAGTATAGGAAGACTTAGCAGTCTGAAGGCTAGTTATTGTGTCCCCTGCCTTGGAGCTTGAGTGCTAACTACTGACCCTTTTGTTTTCAGGTGGAAAAATTACTGGATCCGGGGAGTCCTGTCCTTAGCCATGATCGGGGGCTTCTTCCTGATCATCTACCTTGGCCCCATCACTCTGATCTTGGTGGTACGTCTCCCTCTGCCTCTCTCCGTCTCCCTTTCTCCCCATCTCCTCCTGTCTCTGTCGCACATTTAAAAACAGCCAGAGCTTACCAACGTGCTGGACAGACATGAGTCTCTCTCTGTGTCCCTTTCTCCCTGTCTCTCTCTGTCCCCTCCGTCTTCCTTTCTCTCTCCTCTTTGTCTTCGCCTGTCTCTTCACTGTCTCCTCTCCCTTTCTCTCTCTCGCCTCCTCTCTTCCTCTGTCTCCTCTCTGTGCCTCTGTCTTCCTCTGTGTATCTCTTGTCTCCTGTGTCCTCTGTCTCCTCTCTGTCTTCTCATTGTCTCCCTCAGTCTAATCTGTCTCTATGTCCCCCTTTCTCCTCTCTGTCTCCTCTGTCTTTCTCTTTCTGTCTCTCTCCTCTGTTTCTCATTCTTTTCCACTTTTAATTTGAAGTTGCAAAGAAGTTGCAAAGAATTTATTTTACAAGACTGCTCAGCGCCCGTTTTGAAAAAACAAAAAAGAAACATTAAATTAAATTATGAGAGGAGCTTATTTGTTTTTTTCCCCTACAATATTTTCAACTTTTTTTTTCTTTCATAAAACACAATACACAACCAGAGAGGAATCTACAAAACAAAGTAACGCGCACATGACACAGGAAAATAAAAATCAGGACGCATTGAACATTAAATAGTTGTGACTTAACATCAATTTGATTTTCATTTTAATTTCCCGTTTTAATTTCCACAAAAATGACCAGAACGTGAAAAAAATAAGTAGAAATCAACAAACAATTATGGCACAAATGAATCAAAAGAACTGTCTAATTAGTCCATTTCCAAATTAAGTCCAAGTCATTTTTTCCATTTGTCTGATGTCCGTCACAATGTCAGTCCCAGTTCCTGATCGTTGGCGATGTTTATGTCAACTTTTTTCCTGCCACCAATAGTACGCTCCAAAGGTATCCATTTATTGTGTCCATGGCAGGAGTTTTGAGGCCGAAGTACAGAGTTCTCAAGTTCCGAGGGATGGTAATGTCAAAAACAGTCTGCAGAGCATTGTTAATTTCAGTCCAATATTTTTGAGCAACAGGACAGTCCCAGAATATGTGATAGTGGTTTGCCTCCTAGTGCCATAGTTTCTCCAGCAGTTAAAATTTCCTTGTGAATAGTGGGCACTTTGACATGGGGTTACGAAAAAGATTCGACATATTCGACATACACTCCCCACTCTTTGTCAGTCAAATCAAAATGACCCAATTTCCCATTTATTTTTTAATCTAATCAGTAATGTGGCTGCCTAAATCATAAATACATTTATATAATTTAGATATTATTCCCCCTCAAAGCTCTGATTCCATCCATCTTCTTCCGCTTTATCCGGGGCCGGGTCGTGGGAGCAGCAGTCTAAGCAGGGACTCCCAGACTTCCTTTTCCCCAGACACTTCCTCAAGCTCCTCCGTGGGATCCCGAGGCGTTCCCAGGCCAGCCGAGAGACATAGTCCCTCTAGCGTGTCCTGGGTCTTCCCCGGGGCCTCCTCCCGGTGGGACATGCCTGAAACACTTCCCCGCCCAGGAAGCATCCGGAAAAGATGCCCGAGCCACCTCAGCTGGCTCCTCCCAACGTGGAGGAGCAGTGGCTCTATTCCAAGCTCCTCACCCTATCTCTAAGGGAGCGCCCAGCCACCCTGCGGAGGAAACTCATTTCGATCGCTTGTGTCCGCGATCTTGTCCTTTGGGTCACTACCCAAAGCTCATGACCATAGGTGAGGGTAGGAACGTAAATCTGAGCAAAACATTGATTTTGATGTAAGTATGGAATCGGAGTCCATTTCTCAAGGTCTTTATAGTGTGGAAAAGAGGTATATAGTTTGTTTCCTCTGAGATTGTTGATAGTTTTTATAGAGGACCACGCCTAAATATTTAAGGAATTCCGTTAGCCATTGAAATGGGTAAGTCTGGTTCCGGGTATGACGTCAGAGTGGGCCGACTTTCGCTCCTTCCTCTGCCAAGTTTTTTCTGAAAAAGTACAGTTTTACCTACAAAATTCTAAGAAACGAGGCGCAAGAGATGACGAAACCAGGAAAACAAAAGACTGATGGAGCTAAACAAACAAAGCTGAAGGCGAATTGAAGACGACATCTCTGATATAAAGAGATAAAAGAGGCAGGAATGGGTGGAGCATGCATGGATGAAGCTGAACAACGTATTTCAGACAATACGGACGAGCTGCAGACTATGAGGGCCAAGATGGAGGCGCTGCAGGCCAAGGAGATGACTGCTGACGGAGAACAATAATATGAAAAATAAGATCCTGGATTTGGAGTCCAGATCACGTCTTCTTAACCTTAGGCTTGTGGGGATCTCAGAGGGAGAGGAGGCAGAGGATACAGAAAAGTTTTTGGGAGAAGATTATCACCGAGCTCCTTGCAGGCTCAGGAGTTGAAGTCCCTCTCATCACAATTCTTTCATTTTTACCCCCCTCGGTATGAGCACATGGCCTGGCAAACCAAGACCAGCTTCTGATAAACCATAAGGTCTGATTATGAGGTTTCTTAACGATCGTGTGAAGGAACGTGTCATGAAGGCTCAAAAGCTAAGGAGACCTCCAGTACAAAGCTTGTCTTCTTTGACTCAGATATCCATAAGAGTTTGCCAAGAGCGAGAAAAAGTTCCGCCACATCTGTGAGGAGCTCAGGAGGAGAAAACTGAGACATGGATTCTTTTCCGGCGACTCTTCTGGTGAGACATACAAAGGTGAAAAACACTTGCTCAGAACACAGGAGAAGCAGAGGTGCTCCTCAGGAAGATTCAAAGCAAAGAGAACTAATCAGGGCAAGAGATGGAGTCACCAGCATGGGGTTTGTAAATTCAGATGGTATGTCACATGGTGATACATTACTGTTGAATTGAAGAGACTGAGAAGAGAGATGAGATGAATTTGTTTTTGTCATCAGACTTTATGCTCCATGATGGCTGTCTGCTTTAGGACATAAACTCTGTGCTCAGTTGGATCCGTCCAGTTCTTTATAAGGATTGGAGCCAGGAGCGGCCAGGGAGCTTTTGGGGGCCCTTCATTAGGAATGGACTTCCCTCCACTTTTTGATCTTTTGTAAGATCAGGTTTTGGGTTCGGTGCATGTTTTTCAGCACAAACCCTTTTTTGTTTTCTATGTTATCTTTTTATCTGATTCCTGTTTCCGTGGTTTTTTGTTGTGTTCAACCAGAGATTCTAAAAGCATTCAGAATCTATCGATGGCAAAATCCATACGATCAATCCAATGGCATCGGATTTTTTTCAAGTAGCATGCTTTAACGTTAACGGCATACTGAACAAAAAATAGAAAAGAAAGAATAGACATTATATTTTTACAAGAGACCCAAAACAAACCAAATTTTGTTATAAAAAATCACATTATTCATCGTACAGAGGGAAACATAAGAGGGGATTTGCAATATTCATATCAAACCGAATAGTTTTTGAACAGTTTTTAATGTAAATCAGAATCAGAAAGGGTTTATTGTCATTGTCAATGAACAAAATTCACAAACATAGGAACTTGTCTCTGCGTTAAGGTGCAACATAAAACACTGATCAATAATAAAAACAACATATAGTCAATCCAAAGGGAATGCAGCAAGAAACAATTTCAAATTACTATAGTATAAAATAAAAATAAAATAGGCATTACTATGTACATGAGAATTACAGTTAAATTTACAGTTGTAGTGCAGAAAGTGACGGTGCAGTGAGGGATGAATAGATGCAGTTAAAGTGGCAGATTTAATTGTAAAAAAAATATTGGGGCTCTTTACGATGGTCCAACATCAAGAATTAAAATCAATGGTCATCTGACAGGTCCACTGACTCTGGTAAGGGGGTCAGGCAGGGCTGTGCCTGGTCTCCCCTCCTGTTTGCTTTGTATTTGGAACCATTGGCTCAATTTATTAGACAATCAAAAACAATTCACATAAAACTACAATTATTAAAGGAAAAAGGAGCCTGGGGTTTATCTTGTCTGAGAAATTACTTTATTTCAGCTCAAATCAGAGTGTTGCTGTGCTGGTGTGACCCAGAATATGAAGCTCAATGGAAAAATATTGAGATTAATGTTGTTCCTGTACAGGCCTTACTGGCAGATGACAGACGGTTGAGACATTTGGAGGAAGTTGAGAATCCCTGGGTAAAATCTGTGTTTACAACATGGAAGGAGCTGATCAAAACATAACATAATTAAACAAAGATATTAAAATCATAAACTGGTTGGCTTGATTTGAGATTCAAGGTCTGGTATAAAAGTCTTTCACCAGATTGTAAAAGATCATCAAATGAAATGCTTTGATATGTTGATGGAATTCTTTGACTTGGAGAAACAGGACTTTTATAGGTTTTTACAAATAAGGAGTTACTATAACCAAGAAATTAAACAAGGTAATGATCGTTGTAGCCTTCTGACTGAGATGTTTATCAAGGCTTGTAAATCAGAATTTTCGAGGAGAATAATATCTAAATTATATCAATGCATCTCTGCCTCGTGATTTTAGATTCGTCTTTATTGAAGATAAAGAATGGGGAGATTCTAATCGCCGCCACACATTGGAGTCCCCCAAGAGTGGTTTACAATCAGGTCCGTAATATCGATGATATCACTCCCTGCTGGAGCAGACACGTTCAACAGTGTAAAAACTTTATATTAATCTTTCTTTTAACTAGTACATATCTGCCCTATTTGTCAAAACTTTGTTCAAAAGCTATTCGGTTTGAAATCAGTATTGCAACTCCCCTTCTGTGTTTGCCTCTGTTTGATGAACAGTAATATTTATTTATAAAAAAAAATGTTCAAATTCGTTCAAATGTGTCTCTTGTAAATATGAAATTTGTCTTCATTCTTTTATAATTTGTTATATTTTGTAAAAATGTTTGATCATTTGAGTAGGTTCAATATGCCGTTTACGTTAAAGGATGTAAAGGATGTACTCTACCATTGGGTAGATTGTATTGATTTTGCTCTCTGGTCACAAAAAATATAAACTCAAGAACGACAGAAAGAAACATGAAACAGATGAAAATATACCATATAAAACAAAAGGGTTCGTACTGAAAACCCAAAACCTGATCAGGTATAAAATCGTAAGGAGGGTGGAATTCCTCTCCTAATGACGGGCCCCCTGAAAAGCTCCCCAAACCAATCACATCATATTCTTTTCAAATCAACAGAAATGTATTACCATGTGATCACCACCCAATCTCACATACCCCATGATGGTGGCTCCATCTCTTGTCGCTGTTCAGTTCTCTGTGTTTTGCATCTTCCTGAGGAGAACTTCTGTCTCTTCCGGTGTTCTGAGCACCTTCAAAAGTCACCAGAAGAGTAATTGAGAAAGAAGACCCATGTCTCAGTTTTCTCTGTCTGAGTTCGCCACAGATGTGGTGGAACTTTTCTAGTCGTTGATGAAACCTCGTATGAAGAATCCGGGGCAAAGAAGACATGCTTGTCTGTGTACTGGAGGCCTCCTTTAACTTTTGCAGCCTTCATGACACATTCCTTCACATGGTCGTTAAGAAAACCATCCATAGCAACTATGCTGGGGGAAGTATGGCAGCTTGAGTACTATCCTTCTGACTACTTTTTCTATCAAACAATATTTAATATTTAATTTCACGTGCAATCTTTTTATCTCTCTTCTGTCTTCTTCTTCCCACTTTGTCGCTGGGAGTGAAATGGGCACATCTATGACTTGTGGGTCCAGATGCTCCTCAACTGCCTGGAGAAACGATCTCTACTCCATATGAACGGTTCTTCATCTGCCTCAAAGAATTGGTTCTCGTCCTGAGTGGGTCCAGCTCCACTGTCTATCTCGCATCCGCCTGTCCGTCCGAGGGAGTCGGATCTCTCCTTCACTGTGGAACTCGTTGAAGTTTCTTCTTCTTTTTCCCAGAGGTTTTGTAGTCCTTGCAGAGGAGGGTCTAAGGACAGGGGAGCTTGGGACATCTGTCTAAGGACACGGGATGCTGGGACTCGAGGCAACCTCTGTTGTGATTTTGGGCATTACAAAAATAAATTGAATTGAATTTTATTTAATTGAGACCTCATTATCAGGCCTTGTGGTTTAGTTGCTGATCTTGTTTTGCCCAGGCAATATGCTTCTTTCTATAGTGATGTGGGCAACTCCCGATCCTGAAATGAGCCCTGGGATGACTTTCTCAAGAAAACTTTCAGTGTCCTCTCCCTCTGGTACCCCCATAACCTGAAATTGTTCCGACATGATCTGAACTCCAAATCCAGGATCTTACTTTTCATATTATCAACTGGGCCTACATCGCCTCCATCTCGGCCCTCGTCTGGCCCTCGTCTGCAGCTCATCCGTATTGTCTGAAATACACTGTTCAGCTTCATCGATGTGTGCTCCTTTTCCTCCCCCCCGCTTTCAGCTCCCTTATGTCGCATTAACATTTGTTGAGTTGGGCCGTGTCACTCTCTGTTATTCTCGTTAGCCTTGTTAGCTTGTGAGAGGGGCTGCTTTCCAATGGAGCCTTGGACCTTCAGCTTTGATTGTTTAGTTCCCGTAGCATTAACAGGCTTGTGTTTCCCTGTTTACTCCTCTCTTGTCTGACTTTCTATTATCTGTGTGAAACGGTAATTTTACAGTGAAATTCTGTAGCTGTGGAGCAAGTGCATCTGTTTAGCTCGTCACTATAACCAGAAGTCCTTGGGTGTCTTATTTCAGAATGAAAATCAAATGGCCAGCAAGTACACGGACCTGCGATGTCAATGTCTCTGTCTGTCTCTGTCTTTTTCGCTCTCACTCTCTCTCTCTCAATCTTTATCCCCCTGTCAGTACATGTCCTTCAGCCATCTCTGACCACCTCCTCTTCCTCCTCCTCAGGTCATGACGGTCCAGATTAAGTGCTTCCAGGAGATCATCACCATTGGGTACAGAGTGTACCGCTCCTATGAGCTGCCCTGGTTCCGCACGCTCAGCTGGTATGACCAAAGCATTTCACACACATTAAACAGGGAAGCAGGGGCCTTCTCCATCAGAGCACACACAAAACTGAACAAGTCATCTACAGAAATTGAGATAGCTGCTTCTGTTTATCAATCCAATACCGATAGTTTTGTAAAATGCATTGACACTCAACTATGAAAAATGTTACATTGGCAATCATTATTTTCTTACAACCTCTGCTTCAACATATGAATAATAGCCATAACAGTAGTGCAGAAAATCTAAAATATGACCACCGTATTACAAAAAATAGAATTTTATTTTTTAATTTTTTTTTAGATGTTTTAAATATTAATATTTTTTCACAAATATCACTTTTTGATATGTCTGTTAGTATCAATATATTGTTTTTTGGTATTGATATGCCCAGCACTACTGATGCTTCTCAGGAATGTGATTGATTGATATTTTGCACCGCCAACATTATTCTAAAGGATAAGTGTCTTTTTAGTATACACTATCGTAGAAAAAGGTTCAAGTGCAGTCATCTGGATTCTCAATACGATTGAAAATGACTCTTGGATGAGAGTCGAAACGTCTTGTTTTTCTAAAACATTGTCCAAATGACTACAACTGAATCTTTTTCTACAATGTAAAACTCCTGGACTTGTCTCTAAGAATTCTTGGCAAAAAACCTTAGATCTATCCCGGGAACTCTAAAATCTATCATCATATATCAATCGGTCCACTCAATCATCGCCAGGGTCTGGGCGCCAAACAATCTCAAATAAAGCTCTTCTAATGCTCTTTGTTTTGTGTTTCTGAGTTTTTCAAGAGTGGAAATGGAAAATATATGTACCCCCCATTGAAAGCTAACAAAATTTCAACAAAACACTGTTGGAAAAAATATATATATATCACGATTTTTTTAATAACACCATTTCAAAGTGCTCACTATGTTAACTGCTGGAGAAACGGTGGTTGCCAGGAGGCTCACTATTACCATGAGTTGTTGGACTGTCCACTGGCACAGAAATTGGCAGAGGGGCTAGCACTCACCTCACAGCAAGAAGGTTACAGTTTTGACGCCTAGGCCTTTCTGTGTGAAGTTTTTTCAGAATCAGAAAGGGTTTATTGCCATTGTCAATGAACAAAATTCACAAACATAGGAACTTGTCTCGGCATAGTTTGTATGTTTCTTCCTGTGTCTGGGTGGGTTTCTTCTGGGCACTCCGGTTTCCCCCATCAACCTGCACAGTAGGTAAATGCCTCAAGTAAAGGTAGTCAAGCCTAGCACAAGGATCTGAAGATGGGTCTACACTACAGTGATCACTGCCTGCTCCGGAGCTGCAGGAGCTGCTCCGACATCATTGAAGAATGGGTCAAATGCAGAGGACAAATTTCCCTACTGGGACAATAAAGTGTACCTTACCTTAGAAATATTGGACTGAGGTTAACAAAGCCACCTTGAGTTCAGAACTTTCTATTTGGGCCTTAAAACTCCTGCCATGGATACAATAAATGGATATCTTTTGGAGCATACGACTGGTGGCAGGAAAAAAAGGCCCTTTCAAAAACATGGATGACACAATCTGCACCTGCAATCAAGGACTGGACTGACATTATAATAGACATACTGAGACTTGCGGTTATGATGTCGGACGAGAGAGACTCACTCGCTCTGCTGTTGCCGAAATTTGCCAAGAGCTGAGTAAACACAAAAAGCACAAGATGGGTACCACTATGGGAACTAAACAATCAAATCTGATGGGCCGATGGCCTTGGTGGAAAACCGACTACCTCACGAGCTAGTGAGGCTAGAATGGCTAACAGGTCCAGCGCGGCTGCAGATTGCCTCCCTTCACCGCTAAACCAATTTCTGTTTCTCGGTGTAGACTCCCCAGGATCTTCCTTGTTGGCCCGACTCGACTACAGTAAATTAAATTCGACTTAAAAGAGCTGAAAGCAGGAGGAGCACTTATTGGTGAGATAGAGTAACATATTTCACACAATATGGATGAATTACTGGAGCTGAGGGCTGAGTTAGTGGCGCTGCGGAAGGAGGTCTGAAGGTTTCCTTGAGAAGACGATCCCAGGGCTCATTTCGGGGTCTGGAGTCGCGGTCCGCCCCATTACAGTAGAAAGAGCACATCACCTGCGCCAAACAAGACCAGCAACTGACAAACCACAAGGCCTGATAATGAGGTTTCTGAATGATCGTGTGAAGGAACGCATCATGAAGGCTACAAAAGTTGAAGGAGACCTCCAGTACAAAGACAAAGGCATCTTGTTCACACCCGAATATTCCATACAAGGTTCGCCCACGAGAACATTTCTCCACATCTGTGAGGAATTCAATAAAAACCTAAATCTGAGGCATGGGTTTTTGTTTCCAGCGGTTCTTTTGGTGAATTAAATTTTTTTTAAAAACACATGCTCATAACACTAGCAGAGATGCTCCTCAGGAGGGTGCAAAACACAGAGAACTGAACAGCAACACAAGATGGATCCACCAGCACGGTGTATGTGAGTTCAGATTGTGGTCCCATTTCGGTTGATTTGAAGATGATGAGGATGTTTGTGGCGTGATTTATTTTTTTTTCCTGTCTAAGGGTCAAAAATGGATGAGGTTGAACAACGTATTTCAGACAGTATGGATGAGCTGGCAGACTATTAGGGCCAAGATGGAGGCGCTGAAGGCCAAGGTGATGACTCTTCAGACGGAGAACAATAATATGAAAAATTAAGATCCTGGATTTGGAGTCCAGATCACGTCAACCCAACCTTCGGCTTGTGGGGCTTGAGGAGGGAGAGGAGGGAGAGGATACAGAAAGTTTTTGGGAGAAAATTATCCCTGAGCTCCTTGACAGCTCAGGAGTTGACGTCCCTCTCATCACAATAGAAAGAGCATATCGCCTGGGCAAAACGAAGACCAGCTTCTGATAAACCATGAGCCCTGATAATGAGGTTTCTTAACAATCGTGTGAAAGAACGTGTCATGAAGGAAGCAAAAGTTATAGGAGACCTCCTGTACAAAGGCAAGCGGGTCTTCTTTGCCCCAGATATGAGGTTCGAGGTTCGCCAACATGCATTTTGTTTGCTCCATTGTGTACTGTTGGTTCCTGTGTTTCTGTGTTACGTTCGATCAGAGAGGTGTGATTTCAGGGAAATCATAAAACATAAAACATCTTTAGGCGCAGATTGATCGATGTTGTTGTTGAAAAGTTTATATTGTATGTAGAAAAAAGCAAATATACCAAAAAAGCTAAAAATATAGTTTCTCCTTGGAGACAAGCTAGTGGCGGACCCTCTACTTCAAAAGTGGCCCCTCCCCCCGTAGTGTGACATTGATTCTGGCAGTATAACACGACTGTGGGCTTGAAGGTTCTGTGTGCCTTTCCTCAGGTACTTCCTCATCTGCGTGAACTACTTCTTCTATGGGGAGACACTGGCAGATTACTTTGGCACGCTTGTGCAGAGGGAGGAGCCACTGACGTTCTTGTCCCGGTACCATCGCTTCATATCCTTCGCCCTGTACCTGGCAGGTGAGGCTCGGCCAAAAGTTGCCATCTCCTGGAGATTAGAACAACACGCCTTCCACACGCTGAATTTCCAAAAATGACTGCAGCCATTCTATTCACACTTTAGTCTAATCTATTCGTTTATTCATCAGGGACAGTGCACATACAATTAAAACATTGACCCACAGTAAAGATGCTTGTACCAGGTTTTAAACCAATTAATTCCAATTCATTTTGTTTTTTAATTTTAAGCAGCCCAGAAAAAATATGTTGTGAACTCTCTTTAATTTTTTGTTTAACAGTTGGGGATGATGACATTAAATGTTTTTAAATCACATTTGAAACCTAGTGACACATGAAATTGAACTGCTGTGTGTCCGGCTGACATAATTTTGATTCGAAAAGTGCCCCTCAACATTGTGCACCTGAGAGGCAACATTATGAAAACTGCACAACTGATAAAAAGTTTAAAATTGCGTAAAAAGGTTTTGCCTCGTTTAGCCTCGTTTGTCTGTGGTGTCTTTGTTTCACTCAAATTGTCTTTTAGTTTTTTTCCATTTTGCTGTTTTTTTTTTTTTATCAGAGAAGACTTCAATGTTTCTAAAATATGTAGTAACAATTTACATATTTTCTTGACCCAGACACTTAAAAATTAAATATATTTCATACAATAGTACAAAAAATAGTACAATACAATGTTATACAACCACAGTATGTAGTAGTATGTCTTTAAGGCTTTGCTTTTGGTATTCAGACCTGACCTTCTTGTAGTCCCTGGAAAGGGTTACTGGACAGTGCACTGACCGGGAACAGTGACACCGAAATGGAGTGGGGTGATCGGGAGGAAAGAACACAAAAACGGCCCCCCTGATCTGAACACGAGCAATGATCAGTAATAGGATCTTGCTTGACTTTCTAGTGTGCTAGTAACGGCTTGTCCATAATGAAACACCATGTTTTCAAGCACAAGGGTTTTTGTTCCGGGCCAAGCACATTGTGAGGGTCTAAGTAAGTATTAGGCTGAAGGAGGGAGTCCTATCTGACCTGGTTGGCTTGTAAGGATTCCTGAGGATGTTGATGGAAAAAATCTGTGGGTCAAGCGGACCGCGGGCTCGTGCTGTCGCAGAGGAAAAAACCCAGGGCTTGGAAAAAGAGTTTGGGACAAGGTGAAAGCCACGAAGGAGGACTATCGGTCGGGCGTCAAACAAATTCTCGGGCCCCAAACTGTCTTCTGACACCTCAGGAGGGGGAAAAAGTGCTTCACCAACACTGTTTATCGTGACCTGCTGACCTCAACTGGATGGCGGGATGTCGTTGGACGGTGGAAGGAATACTTTGAGGACTTCCTTAATCCCAATGTCACACCTTCTGAAGAGGAAGCAGAGAGTTGGGACTCTGAGGGTGAACTCGTCCATCACCCAAGTTGAAGCCACTGAGGTTGATGGCAAACTCTTCCCTTACAACAGGGCTCTGGGATTGGGCGTATAACTGAGATACGTCCTGAGTACCCCTTTAAGTCTCTGGATTTTGTGGGGGACTGTCCTTGGCACGTCTCTGTAACATTGCATGGTGGTTTAAGGCATGGTTGCTTCTCGGACGGGCAGTCCAGGGTGGTAATCACACTCTGCAGCCTCCCCAGTTTATGGTAAGGTCTATTCCAGTCCATCTAGAGTCGGTACTAAGAGCCCTGGTTGTGGAACACCGGACCAGCTCTGTACTCTCCATCGGGTCCTCAAGGGTTCATGGGAGTTTGCCCTTGCCTGCAGAAGGCCTTTGACTGTGTCCCTCACGGTGTCGTTTGGAAAAGTATGGATTCCGGGCCCTTTGTTCAGGCCTGCTCGGTCCCTGTAGGACTGTTTGCAGCCAAGTGTGAAGCGGCTGAGATGAAAATTGGCACCAGCCATGGCTCTCGACCTGTGGGTGGGGAGTCCTTGCCCCACTTATAGAAGTTCAAGTATCTGTTCACGAGTGAGGGAAGGATGAAGTGTGAGTTTGACAGTTGGAGACTTGCGGTCGCTGTATCGGACTGTTGTGGTGAAGAAGGAGAAGAGACAGAGGGTAATGAGTGGATGAGAGGAGAGATTGAGAGAGCGGAGAGGAGGAGTGTCAGAGGGAGAGGAGAGGAGAGGAGGAGTGTCAGAGGGAGCGGAGAGGAGAGGAGGAGAGTCAGAGGGAGCGGAGAGGAGAGGAGGAGAGGAGGAGGGAGAGGAGAGGAAGAGAGTAAGGGAGGAGAGGAGGAGTAGTCAGAGGGAGAGGAGAGGAGGAGAGTCAGATGGAGGAGGAGAGGTAGGAGAGTTCAGAGGGACGCAGAGAGGAAAGAGCACGAGGGCGGAGAGGAGTCAGAGGGAGCGGAGGAGATGAGAGCAGCAGCGGAGGAGGCGGGAGCGAGGAGAGGAGAGAGTCAGAGGAGGAGGAAGACAGAGGGATGGGAGAGTAGAGAGAGGAGGAGAGAGGTTGAGAGAGAAGGGACGAGGAGGAGAGTCCAGAGGAGCGAGAGGAAGGAGTAGAGAGGGATGATAGCGGAGGGAGGGAGTCAGGGAGAAGCAGCAGCGAGGAGCGAGTCAGAGAGCCAGGTAGAGGAGGAGAGTCTAGAGGAGCGGACGAGGAGGAGAGATCCAGAGGGAGCGGAGGAGGAGGGAGTCGACAGGTGGTAGCGAGAGGAGAGGAGGAGTGTCAGAGGGAGACGGGAGAGGAAAGGACGAGAGTGGAGGAGAGGAGAGATGAGAGGAGGAGGTCAGAGGCAGCGGAGAGGAGAGTAGAGTGCCATAGGGGCGATGGAGAAGCGAGAGGAAGGAGAGCGAGGGACGAGCGGAGAGAGTAGGAGAGAAGAGGAGGGAGCGGCAGTGGAAGAAGGAGAGGACGAGGGAGCGGAGAGACGACGAGAGGTCGAGGGAGAGGAGAGGAGGCAGGTCAGAGGGAGAGGAGAGGAGGGAAGCAGATCGAAGAGGGAGAGGAGAGGAGGAAGAGTGCATCAGATGGGGCGGGTAGGAGGTACGGAGGAGTCAGAGGGGAGAGGAGGAGAGTGAGAGGGAGCAGGAGAGGAGAAGTGAGAGGTGGAGGCGAGGAGGAGGCAGGAGAGTGCAGAGGTGAGCGGCAGGGGGAGGAGAGGGATCACGGCAGGGAGTCGGTGAGGAGGAGCGAGGAGAGTTAGAGGTTGGAGCGAGGAGGAAGGAGGAGAGTTCAGAGGGAGCGAGGAGGAGGAGGAGAGTCAGAGGGAGGGGAGAGGAGGAGAGTTCAGAGGGCGGAGAGAGTAGGAGGAGTCGAGAGGGGAGGCGGAGAGGAGGAAGTCAGAGGGAGCGGCTGACGAGGGGGAGATAGAGGTCAGAGGGGAGCGGCC
>BJKM01001169.1:0-62500 GCA_015082035.1 Chaenogobius annularis
TTTTACTTGATGTTTGTTGTATGTGTTTTTCAAATGCTTTTTTCTTTTTCTTTTGCATGTACTTTGATAACGCGGGTTTAATTGTACTTTCGACATCTTTAATTGCGGGATTGACTTCTGATTGGGCATCTGACTTTTTAGATCTAATATTGTAGCCTTTCAATGGTGCTTCAGGGATTTGGCAGCATTGATAACAACCGCGAGTATTAGGTTTTGAGACGCAAGTTACATTTTCATAATGATTGTTGATATTTTCTAAGTAGATGCCTTTTGTTGACAAAGGCTCAGTGGTTACAACTGTATTTCAGCCAGTGTCCATTGTAAAAAGTATAAACATTGACGCCTAAATAATCCGCGGTCGCATGGATTTTCAAGTTCTGTGGCCCATGTGCCAACCCGACGCATGTTTGTTGAGCTGATATAAGTTTCAACAGACAAGTGGCCTTCACGCAATAGAGTTTTGTATTTTAGAGGGTGATTTTGAAGCTGTTTAACAATGGCCAGTCTAATTTTCCGATGATATTTTTTGAGTGCCACTAATTGCCTGCGAAACAGCGCGAAAGTAACAATTTCCATCCGCAACGATTTTGTCTTTTTGGACACAGCGTTCCCAGTGGCCCTATAGTTTGAGGATCTACTACAGCTAACTTCTCAAACTCAGCCTTAAGGAGTTTGCACAAATCCTTACAAACACCTTCACCAATTGGATTGAAGAACAGGGCATTGTCTTGAACACCAGTGCACAGCACATCTAAATCCACATCTGGGCCTGTTGTGGTTTTCAATTCATCTCGGGGTACGGAAGAAACTTCTGCGGGCTCTTCATCCTTTAAATCCCTCACACTAGTGGATGGGGTAACAGAAGGAGTAACTTCTGTGTGCTTCTGCTCTTTAAACCCCTCACACAATCGTCAACAACAACAATATTAACCCCAGTAATTTCAAACGCTTTTGAACTGCTTTCCAAACAGGCAGCCAAGCACAAAAATGACTGTACACAGCGTCAATATCATTAAAATACACTATCACGCTTTTACCGTCATGATGCACCAAACCGTTAGCACCGCGCGAATGAGAGTCGACCACTGCATATCGCCATCGAGTTTAATCACTGACAAGTAGTAGCACAGAGTGTAAAAAGACAGGTGTCATACTGCGCAAACACCTGTTCTAAACCACAATCCAAGGTCACGCACAAACCCATCTCGATCAACTCGCTCTCAACTACAGTCACATCCCCGGGAGGGCGGGTCACAGGTGGAGGGCGGGTCACAGGGGAGGGCGGGTCACAGGTGGAGGGCGGTCACAGGTGGAGGGCGGGTCACAGGTGGAGGGCGGGTCACAGGTGGAGGGCGGGGTCACAGGTGGAGGGCAGGGTCACAAGGTGGGGGCGGGTCACAGGTGGGGGGCAGGTCACAGGTGAGGGCAGGTCACAGGTGGAGGGCGGGTCACAGGTGGGGGCAGGTCACAGGTGGAGGGCGGTCACAGGTGGAGGGCGGGTCACAGGTGGAGGGCTGGTCTTCTTGAGAAGGAAAAGAGCATCATTAGTGTGCCTTCAAACTACAGATTAGCTTCTACTGCAGTAAGACTGAATAGACAAAACATTTCTATTGCAGTAATATTCAAAATAAACGAGATCACCACATTTGGACTTAATTTGCAAAATGGACAAATTTGCAAAATGGACAAATTTGAAAGACTATCATTAACAATATGTGCCAAAAATGTATGCCTTTCGTCACTTTTTACTTTTGTATATTATTTAATTGATTTCAGGGGCAGTGCATATTAATAAATATACATGTAAATATGCCAGAGTTGGCCAATATTCTATATTTCATCAGTAAAGCCCATGGCTGCTGTTACGGTCATCCTAAAAAACAGGGAATAAAGGAATGCAATAAAGCAATGACCGTGTCTCTCTGGTCCTTCCATGTGTTTTGCTAGAAGTTATAAAAACATTAAAATAAAGTTTCATTTAAGTCATTAACTCACCTGGTCCATCAACATCCCCGAAGTCTCCACCACATCTCCAACCTGGAGTCACAAACCACAAATATTACATTACATTCTGTATAAACTTAACATATTGGAAAACAAACAAAACACAAGCCTTGTCCTCCAAAGTGTCCACCAAGACCACACTCGTGGGTGACGTTCCTGGTGTCACGTCTTCTGCAGCTGCCACCGCCTAGAAACAATTTAACATGATGAATAAGGAACAAAAACATAGAACATCAGCAATATCTTTAAAACCACAAACCTGGTCCTCCTCCATCGCAGATGAGGAGCTGGCAGGTGAGCCGGGGTCTCACCTTCAGCACACGTGCTGCCTCAGTCTTTGGAAACAAAAGTTGCAATTAGTTAACATGTTTTCTAATCATTATCAGATCAGAAAGAGTTTATTGCCATTGTCAATGAACAAAATTCAAAAACGTAGGAACTTGTCTCGGCCTTAAGGTGCAACATAAAAACTGAGTAATAATAAAACAACATATATTCAATCTAAAGGGCATGCATTAAGAAACAATTTAAAATTACTATACAATAAAAATAAATATAGGCATTTCTATGTACACAAGAGTTATAGTTAGATTTACAGTTGTAGTGCAGAAAGTGACAGTGAGTGATGAAGAGTGTAGTTAAAGTGACAGGTGTTTAGAAGTGTTCATGAGTCCAACGGCAGAGGGAGGTTCTGGTCCGGATGGACCGTAGCCTCCTGCCTGAGGGGAGTGGCCTCCTGCCTGAGGGAGTGGCCTCCTGCCTGAGGGGAGTGGCCTCCTGCCTGAGGGGAGTGGCCTCCTGCCTGAGGGGAGTGGTTCAAACAGACCATGTCCAGGGTGAGAAGGGTCAGCTGTGATCCCACCTGCTCGTCCCAGAGCCCTGGAGACGTACAGGTCCTGCAGAGATGGAAGTCTGCAGCCGATCAACCTTCTCAGCAGAGGGCGCTGTAGTAGTCTCTGTTTGTCCCTGGCTGTGGCTCCAGCAGAGGGCTGTAGTCTCTGTTTGTCGGCTGTGGCTCCAGCAGAGGGCGCTGTAGTCTTGTTTGTCCCTGGCTGTGGCTCCAGCAGAGGGCGCTGTAGTCTCTGTTTGTCCCTGCTGTGCTCCAGCAGAGGGTGCTGTAGTTTCTGTTTGTCCCTGCTGTGGCTCCAGCAGAGGGCGCTGTAGTCTCTGTTTGTCCCTGCTGTGGCTCCAGCAGAGGGCGCTGTAGTCTTGTTTGTCCTGGCTGTGGCTCCAGCAGAGGGCGCTGCACCATCATCTGCACTGGCAGCTTGGCTTTCCTCAGCTGCCGCAGGAAGTACATCCTCTGCTGGGCCTTCTTGATGAGGGAGCTGATGGAGGGCTCCCACTTGAGGTCCTGGGTGATGGTGGTGCCCAGGAAGCGGAAGGAGTCCACGGTGGTGATGGGGGAGTCTGTCATGATGAATGAGGGGGGGCTGGGGGGCTGTGGCTTTCCTGAAGTCCACGATCATCTCCACTGTCTTCTGGGCGTTGAACTCCAGATTGTTCCCGCTGCACCAGGACACCAGCCGGTCCACCTCCCTCCTGTAGACGGACTCATCCCCGTCTGAGATGACCCCGATGAGGGTGGTGTCGTGGCTGAGAGTGCAGCAGTTTGTGTCCAGGGAGAAGAGCAGAGGGGAAAGTACACAGCCCCGTGGAGCTCCTGTGCTGATGGTCCGAGTGTCTGAGACATTCTTCCCCAGCCGCACGCACTGCCTCCGATCCGTCAGGAAGTCAGTGCTCCCCCTGCAGGTGGAGTCAGGCACGTTGAGCTGGAGAGCTTGTCCTGGAGCAGAGCAGGGAGGATGGTGTTGATGAAGAGCTGAAGTCCACAAACAGGATCCTGGCGTAGGTTCCCGGGGAGTCCAGATGCTGCAGGATGAAGTGGAGTGCCAGGTTGATGGTGTCGTCCACAGACCTGTTGGCTCTGTAGGCGAACTGCAGGGGGTCCAGGGGGTCCAGCAGGGGGTCCAGCAGGGGGTCCAGCAGGGGTCCAGCAGGGGGTCCAGCAGGGAGGAGGTGAAGGACTTGAGGTGGGCAGGACCAGGCGTTCAAATGACTTCATGACTACAGACGTCAGCGCCACAGGCCTGTAGTCATTAAGTCCAGTGGTCCGGGGCTTCTTGGGGACAGGGACAATGATGGCCGACTTGAAGCAGGCTGGGACATGGCATGACCCCAGGGAGGTGTTAAACATGTTATTAACATGGTAAACTAGGGCTGTACGATATTGGAAGAATATCTAATTGAGATATTTCTGCAAAGAATAGAGTTTTACGTTTTAACAATAGGAATAGTTGAATGTTCACATTTAACCTTGGAATGACCAAATGACTGAAATAAGACTATGGACTGATGACTATTAGACTCACATGTCAGAGCATGTTTGCACACATCTAAACTATATTTGGCATTTTTTATGCAGAATAAAAAGAGGAAATTATGGAACTTCAAAAACTGTAGCCTTTGAGATTTGCCAATTGGAGCCATTCAAAATTGGGGATCGACTGGACTAAACCTGGACTAAAGCTGGAAAAAGCAGGCGTAACTCTGACAAAATTAAGCAGAACTAAAGTCTCGACTGGCAAAGCGCGTAAAGTCTCACCTGCCGCTGACAGCGACGTCGTTTTGAGGCAGCTGGTTTTATTGTCTCTCGCGAGACATCCTCCTCCATCCCGGATGTGGAGCTGGCAGGTGAGTGGCGTCTCACTGCCATCCCAGATGTGGAGGGGACGGGTGGTTGGCCTTTCACCACGTCTGCATAGGAGGGGCGGGTAGGAGAGCGGCCCCTCACCTCCGAAACCGCCTACACAATCGTACACACGTAATGAGCGAGTGGCATCTTCTGGCATATAAATATCAGCACGTGGACACTGACCTGGTCCCCTCCAATGCGGGTGAGGTGCTGGCAGATGAGCGGGGTCTCACTGCCAGACGGGGAAAGGAGCGTGAACGTGAGCGGCGGTCCCTCACTTCCACAACAGGCTACAGAACCAAAAACACAAGCGAGTTATTACGAGTGTCAGACGCTAGAGAAATGCGTTCATGCTACACCCACCGTCTGCTCCTCTGTCCCCGATGGTCTTGGAGGTGAGCAGGAGGGGCTCACCTCCTCAGCCGTTGCCTCGACCGCTCCCCTGGGCTGGCACTTTCGGGCAACAGCTTTGCGACGTCTCGCGTGAGGCGTCTTTAAAAGAGGAAAAGGGTCATTTCTTTAAACGTTTGCCAAAACACCACACCACAAAATGATCAAACACAACAAATACCTTCTTTCCTTTCGGAAAGGAGCGAACAGACTTCACAGAGCCGAGGCGAGATGGAACAAGTTTATCCATCTCAAAAAGCATTTTTTGGTTGAAAACTGTGGGCGAGAGGGGGATGGAGAAGACTGTCTCCACCTGTGGACATCAAGCAAATGTTTTAGTCCACCATACAACAGTTAAGACAAGGACTTTTGTATGTAACTGGCATCATTAAACTCGCCTCCTTTTGAACCAGCCGGGGTCTGGGTTCCACAGGAGAGGTCTTGAGGGCCTTTTGCTGGTTCTTCTGTAATAGACAGAAAATAAAATACGATTAGAGGTAAAGAGATCAAATAAATGTTTCACTGCCAATCAGGAAAGGGCAGCGAAAACAGTCCCTCAACTCACAATCCAAGTCCTATACAGGGTCAGGTTGGCCAATATGGAACATTTGTGTGTCAACAAGGCCTAGTGTTATGGTCAAAGTAATGCTGGTTTCAGAACATCAAGAACAGGTCCTCCAAGCACGAATTTGCAGCAATATCAGCCTGTTTTTTATTCTGTCATTCCAACAGTTTCAGGATTTGAAAGCATAAAAATATATAACTTGGAAACGTAAATTAGACTAATTTCCTATTCTTTGGAATCAATAACCCAGGTTAGTTGCTGCTCTATACTAATTTTATGAAATTAAACTACATTTAAATGGCTACGTAGGTACGGCGGTGTCAAAATGTATTGTTAGCTGACCAAAACAAACACACGTTCTCCACAAGGGGCAGAGCACTGACGTGTTGTGACAGCTGATGGTTCCGCAAGAGCGCAGTTTTCTTGGTGGCCAGTAGATGGCGCGTGACCTGGATCTTGTACAGTAATGCCCAAGTTCCTCTCTCATTAGAATACTATATGATTTAATTTGACAGAAACTTCTAAAAAACGCAAACCATGATCACGTCACATCTGATCTAGAAGAAATAGCCATTCCACAGCACCATGCATGACCTTTTTGGACAGCATTTAACTGATAAAAATGCTAGTTTTGGACTGGGTCAGAGGCACATCTGTTCCTTTTCAATTTTAAACAATGGACAATTAACGTTTTTCACCGACATGGCGGTCTGTTCCACTGGATAGTACAGTTCCCACAGAGCACACATGAGGTTTTAAGGCCCGTTCACACCGCGGTGGCCAAATGTGCGCTGGCCGCCCACATTGAACGCCTGTACACAGGCAGCAGACGCACACGGCTGTGGCGGCGAACGCTCATGCGCAGTGGAGGAGTTGTGTCCTATGGCAATTCAAGGTGACATTTACAAAGTCCAAAAACGGAGGCGATTGGCTCGGCGGCTGGTCTGGGTCCTGCAGATACTTCAGAGGTGAGCAGAGTTTAGTACAGAGCATTATTTGCTCCAAGAACTCGCCGCGTCTGCCACAGAAAGTTCAGCTTTTTCCCACTTCTCTGCGGCGGCACTGGTCACTCTGGCAGAGCGACGCTCCAAATGCAGGATTCGCACCGCAAAAACGCTCAAACTGCGCCGTAAAAAATACTGGAATCGCAGGAGACTTTTAAAAAATGTATATGTTAAACCGCTTTGCCGCAGCGGTGTGAACGCCGCTTTAGATGGCTGGACGTCTTAGAAAACAAATTGGCAAGAGACACATTTAATAATAAAGGACACACACCTTTCTGCGCCGTTCAACCGTCGGCCACAGAGGAGGGGGTGGGCGTGGCACAGGAATGGGTCCGGTCACCACCACTCTTGGCTTCACCCTCCTTGTGGCGGACGTGATGGTGGAGGAGACACCGGAGGGGTGGGAGCAGGTGTCTCCAGCTGTATATAGCAAGCCTGCCATATCAACTGAGCGAAGATCTTCATCCCATAATCGTCACTGAGATGAATCTGAGAAAAAATAAGCAAACAGGCTTAGTCCAAGTAAGAGGAGCTAAGGTCAAACTTTAGGACATTGGAGATCTTCATCTGGTCTCTGGCGTTTCCTTTTCAGAATATGTGCTGGCAAAATGTAAGATGTTTTCATTTAAAAATATGATGAACTAAAGTGCAGCCACTGGATTGATAAATCAGCCACAAAGCTGTGCAAATGATTGTACTCACGCCATCATTGCTCCACAACTCCAGGCGAGTCAATGGGAAGTGCTCAGCCACAGGGAAGTAGTGGGTTTCTTTGAAAAACAAAACATGTTATCACGTAAGACTTTGTGTTGAATATATTAGATAATACAAGTGTGTGCAGAGTCACACCTCACATCTGCACCAAAGCTGCAAATGTGACAGCGAGATTATACTATGAACCTACTCAATTCCACTGAGACACGGTGAAACTCCTGCCTCAGAAGAGTTTGGACCTCCACATCCTGACGATACGAGTCGGGAAGTCCATGACCACAACCTGTGTCAGATATGAACATGTTAACATCCTGTGAAATAAAATATAATAATTGAAATATTATAATAAAACAACCCTCTTACCTTCTGAAACCGTGTACAGAGGTAGAGCAGGACCAGCCGAGACGGCCAAAGCCCGGCCAGACCCCCCGAGGCCACCAAACCAGGGCCGAGACCAGCCCGGACCAGACCAAAGCCCGGGCCGAGACCCAGAACCAAAGCCCGGGCCGAGACCAGACCAGAAGCCGCCGGGCCGAGACCAGACCAGACCAGACAGACCCGGGCCGAGACCAGACCAGAAGAACCCGGGCCGAGACCAGACCAACAGCCCGGGCCGAGCAGACCAGAAGCCCGGGCCGAGACCAGACCAGAGCCGGGCCGAGACCAGACCAGAGCCCGGCCCGAGACCAGACCAGAAGCCCGGGCCGAGACCAGACCAACCAGACCCGGGCAGAACCCGGGCCGAGAACCAGACCAGAGCCCGGGCCGAGAACCAGAGCCCGGCCGAGACCAGACCAAGCCCGGGCGAGACCAGACCAAAAGCCCGGACCAGAACCAGGCCGAGACCAGACCAGCCCAAAGCCCGGGCCGAGACCAGACCAGCCCAAAGCCCGGGCCGAGACCAGACCAGACCAGACCCGGGCCGAGACCAGACCAAAGCCCGGCCGAGACCGGACCAAAGCCCGGGCCGAGACCCCAGACCAGAAGCCCGAGACCAGACCAGACCAAAGCCGGGCCGAGACCAGACCACCAAGCCCGGCCCGAGACCAGACCAAAGCCCGGGCCGAGACCAGACCAGAGCCCGGGCCGAGACCAGACCAGACCAGACCAGACCAAAGCCCGGGCCGAGACCAGACCAGAGCCCGGGCCAGACCACCCCGGGCCGAGACCAGACCAGAGCCCGGGCCGAGACCAGACCAGACCAAAGCCCGGGCCGAGACCAGACCAGACCAAAGCCGGGCCGAGACCAGACCAAACCCGGGCCGAGACCACCAGGCCGGGCCGAGACCAGACCAAAGCCCGGGCCGAGACCAGACCAAAGCCCGGGCCAGACCAGGGCCGAGAACCAGACCAGAGCCGGGCCGAGACCAGACCAGCCAGACCAGACCAGAGACCAGACCCGAGACCAGCCGGGCCGAGACCAGAGACCAGACCAGCCGGGCCGAGACCAGACCAGCCCGGGCCGAGACCAACCAGACCAGAGCCCGGGCCGAGACCAGACCAAAGCCGGGCCGACCAGGACCAAGCCAGACCAGACCAGACCCCCGGGCCGAGACCAGACCAGACCAGAGTCCGGGCCGAGACCAGACCAGAAGCCCGGGCCAGACCAGACCACCAGGGCCGAGACCAGACAAAGCCCGGGCCGAGACCAGACCAACCAGCCGGGCCGAGACCAGACCAGAAGCCGGCCGAGACCAGACCAGAGACCCGGGCCGAGACCAGACCAAAGCCGGCCGAGACCAGACCAAAGCCCGGGCCGAGACCAGACCAAAGCCCGGGCCAGACCAGACCAGGGCCGAGACCAGACCAGAGCCCGGGCCGAGAACCAGACCAGACCAGGGCCGAGACCAGACCAAAGCCCGGGCCGAGACCAGACCAGAGCCCGGACCAGAGCCAGACCCCAGGGCCGAGACCAGACCAGACCAGACCAGCCCGGGCCGAGACCAGACCAGACCCAGAGACCCGGGCCGAGACCAGACCAGAAGCCCGGGCCGAGACCAGACCAAAGACCGGGCCGAGACCAGACCAGACCAGACCCGGGCCGAGACCAGACCAGAAAGCCCAGACCAGCCAGACCAGACCAGAAGCCCGGGCCGAGACCAGACCAGAAGACCCGGGCCGAGACCAGACCAGACCCGGGCCGAGACCAGACCAGAAGCCCGGGCCGAGACCAGACCAGACCAGACCGGGCCGAGACCAGACCAGACCAGAGCCCGGGGCCGACCAGACCAGACCAGAAGACCGGGCCGAGACCAGACCAGAAGCCCGGGCCAGACCAGACCCGGGCCGAGACCAGACCAGAGCCCGGGCCGAGACCAGACCAGACCAGACCCGGGCCGAGACCAGACCAGACCAGAGACCCGGGCCGACCAGACCAGACCAGAGCCCGAGAGACCAGACCAGAGCCCGGGCCCGAGACCAGACCAAAGTCCCGGCCGAGACCAGACCAGAGCCCGGGCCAGGGCCAGACCAGACCAGACCGAGACCAGACCAGAGCCGGGCCGAACCAGACCAGAGCCAGGGCCGAGACCAGACCAGAGTCCGGGCCGAGACCAGACCAGACCCGGACCAGAGTCCCGGGCCGAGACCAGACCAGACCAGAGCCCGGCCGAGACCAGACCAGACCAGACCAGACGGGCCAGACCAGACCAGACCCGGGCCGAGACCAGACCAGAGACCAGACCAGGCCGAGACCAGACCAGACCAGACCCGGGCCGAGACCAGACCAGAAGCCCGGGCCGAGACCAGACCAGACCAGAAGCCCGGGCCGAGACCCGGGCCGAGAGACCAGACCAGAGTCCGGGCCGAGACCAGACCAGACCAGAGCCCGGGCCGAGACCAGACCAGACCAGACCCCGGACCAGACCAGAGCCCGGCCGAGACCAGACCAGACCAGGGCCGAGACCAGACCAGACCAGACCCCAGGGCCGAGACCAGACCAGACCAGTCCCGGACCAGACCAGACGGGCCGAGACCAGACCAGACCCCAGGGCCGAGACCAGACCAAGCCCGGGCCGAGACCAGACCAGAGCCCGGGCCGAGACCAGACCAGACCAGACCGGGCCAGACCAGACCAGGGCCGAGACCAGACCAGAGCCCGGGCCGAGACCAGACCAGAGCCCGGGCCGAGACCAGACCAGAGACCCCGGGCCGAGACCAGACCAGACCAGACCCCGGGCCGAGACCAGACCAGACCAGACCAGACCAGGGCCGAGACCAGACGACCAGAGACCGGGCCGAGACCAGACCAGAGCCCGAGACCGAGACCAGACCAGAGACCCGAGACCAGACCAGACCCGGGCCGAGACCAGACCAGACCAGACCCGGGCCGAGACCAGACCAGACCAGAGACCCGGGCCGAGACCAGACCAGACCAGACCGGGCCGAGACCAGACCAGAGCCGGGCCGAGACCAGACCAGAGCCGGGGACCGACCAGACCAGACCAGACCAGACCCGGGCCGAGACCAGACCAGACCAGAGACCCGAGGCCGAGACCAGACCAGACCAAGCCCGGGCCAGACCCGGCCGAGACCAGACCAGAAGCCCGGGCCAGACCGACCGAGACCAGACCAGACCAGACCCCGGGCCGAGACCAGACCAGACCAGACCAGACCCGGGCCGAGACCAGAGACCAGACCAGACCAGGGCCGAGACCAGACCAGACCAGACCAGACCCGGGCCGAGACCAGACCAGACCAGACCAGACCAGACCAGGGCCGAGACCAGACCAGACCAGACCCGGGCCGAGACCAGACCAGACCAGACCAGACCAGGGCCAGACCAGACCAGACCAGACCAGACCAGACCCCGGGCCGAGACCAGACTCCAGACCAGAAGTCCGGGCCAAGACCAGACCAGACCAAAGTCCGGGCCACACACAAGGCCAGGTGTAAAACAAAATCTACAGTCTCCACAGAAAATACAAGTAGCTCTGCAGTTTCAATAAAAACAAGTCTGAAGTAGTAAACCGGGACTGGACTTGGATTAAGTCCAAGTCCGGGTCTAGGGACGTGTGGGCCATGCAGAGCACATGCACAGCGCGTGTACGGCGCACACGAGCACACACACGCGCTCTCGTGCGCACTCACACGCGCTCTGCGTCACTCACACACGCGCACTCACACACGCACTCACGGCCAACACTCCGGACTAGGAGTAAAAATAATCTACAGTCTGCACCCAAAATACAAGCAGCTCTTCAGTTTCAATTGAGAAAAATTTAAACTAAATTAGAAAAAGTATGAAATGGTAAACCGGGACTGGACTTGGATTAAGTCCAGGTCCGGGCCTAGGGACGTGCGGGCCATGCGGAGCACATGGAACAGCGCGTGTACAGCGCGTGTACAGCGCACACACGCGCAGGCCAAGGACTCGGCAAAGTCTGGACCAGGATTAAAACAAAATCTACACAGTCTGCACCAAAAATACAAGCAGCTCTGCAGTTTCAATAAATAAAATTAAAAAAGCATGAAATAGTAAGTGGGACTGGATTTGGGGGCCCAGACCTGGATCTGAACCAGGACTAAACAGGGACTAAATCCGGACCGGTACTTTGCGCGTTTGAACACATACACGGGGCATAATCTCAACATTTAAGAACAAATTAACTCAGTTCAGTATTAAAAAATCACTTACCTTCAAGCAGGAAGATGAAGCACTCTAGATGGAACTTTTCTTCAAAGAGAAGCACCAAAACGATGAGAAACGATGAGAAATAGATCCAGACAAATGGATGAAGGTAAATCCAACCCAATTGTCCAAAAATTGGTGGTGAAAATGCAACTCAAAACTGATTCACAAAGTGAGAAGCAGAGAGAAGCACAAAACACGTCCGAGCAGTAGCGTTACATTAACGGACTGCGCCTAACGTCAGGTGCTCAGAGCGCATGTGAAAGACTGGACCAATCAGTTTGAAAGTTGCGTCAGGTGGGCCAATCACAAGCATCGGGGGTTGTCCCAAAATGCCGCGCTGAGCAGAAAAACGTGGTTGTCTCTCAGTTCCGGGTCTGCGCGCTCCGATGGACCCGCCCACTCTTCGTAGTGCCCTCCAAAATGGCCGCACCGAAATGGGACAACCCCCTTCGTCACCTAGCAACCAAGGCTCGCTGCTTATGCCAACACTATTAAAAAGAGCACGCAGCAAGGATAAAATATTCTGACTTTGAGCCCAAGAGATTAAAGTTTACCTCACCCAAATCTTATGTCTAAAACAATATTATGTTCAGCTCTTGTAAAATATAATCATTATCAATGTTCCTGTGAAAACTGTCAAAATGATCTAAAAGTGAAATGTAATGTGCCATGTTAATTTCACAATGGGATTTTATATTGACAAGGGAAAACACGAAAGGAAATATGTGCATTTAAGTCACTTTATAAAGAGAGAGAAAATATCTTTCAGAATCAGAATAGAGCTTGTTTGTCATGTTCACAACGTCTCACTTATGGCAGTCAACATGAACCAGAATTAAGACTAAACGTTTTTACTCCCAATTCATTATCTTAAGTGATCTCTTTTATAATAATGTGTTACAGAAAACACATTAAAATTAGCTGCAATTTACAGTTAAAACCAAACTTCTTTTACAGTTTTGGGAGCATCACGTCCTTATTTTATGACAACACTTGTGCGTGTTCTTACATGTTTCCTCCGCTGTCGGGGGGCGCTGTTTCACTCCGCCTGTTTTAAAAACATCTGACCCGTGCCGCGCAGTGCACTGTGGGATATGTAAGGCCGCAAGTGTGCATTTCCACGGTCTTTCACACACAATGAGGGCGGAGACAATGAGGGCGGAGTGCGAAGCCCGGCGGCATACAAGTTTTTCTGCTCTTTCAGCTCAAATTGGACCCCCTGAACATGCTCAAAAACTCACCAAACTTTGCCCAAAATTCAGAATTGGTGAAAAAAAAAAAAAATTTTTTTTTTTTTTTTTTTTTGCATTAACAAATGGCGCAACAGCACCACCTACAAAAGTCAAAATACATTGCGCCTATGGGAGATGCCCTGAAGACAAGTTTGTCGTAGAGCCACGAAATTCGGTACACGCATTCAGCTCGTGAGGACAAACAAAAAATGTTATTGCGGCCACGCCCCCTCACTCACCGTATAGACCTTACCTTTAAATGAATGTTAAAAAATGCTGAGTGAGCAGTTTTTTATCACTTTATACTTTTACAAACTCCTCCTCAGGCGTGGGCCCGGCCAGGCTTAAATTTGGTGGACATGTTCTTAAGGGGCGGGGCATCAAAAGTTACCACGTTTTACGGACACGAGCTACGGTGTCTGAGCGGCAAAGTCGACTGCAATCGTGTTCATTTGCGCTTCATGTGTCGCCGTCTGTTTTGCTTTTTTGGACAATTCTCAACACACCAACGGGCCCAAATCATGCCGGGAGCGGAGTGCGAAGCCCGGCGGCCGCGAGGGCCGTTGGATGCCGCTTGCGGCTTTAATTCAAATTGTATTGCCCCATTTGATGTTCCATTCCAGCTCTACAACGTTTCCATTTTTGGGACTGCTTTTTGTTCCCGGTCCCTAAGCGCCCGTCCCGGCTCCGGCCGCTCATTCGGGCCAGTGTCATTTCCTGGGAATATGAGGCTGTTGCGTTCGGTGCGTTTTCCTGTCGTTCGGACATGTTTCAGCAGAAATGAGACTTGTTTCTTTAACACTTCACGTGAACATGTGTGAAGCCAACATGAGCAACAACACAGCACAGAGAGGGCGGCTCGACATCAGGCAGAGGAAGTGGTCACAACAGGAAGTGGTCACAACCTTACAAAACTTTTACAGGTGCGTTACAGGTGCTTTTACAGGTGCTTTTACAGGTGCTTTTACAAGTGCGTTTACAGGTGCGTTTACAGGTGCTTTTACAGGTGCTTTTACAGGTGCGGTGCTTTTACAGGTGCTTTACAGGTGCTTTTACTTTTCAGGTGCTTTTACAGGTTTTACAGGTGCGTTTACAGGTGCTTTTACAGGTGCTTTTACAGGTGCTTTTTACAGGTGCTTTTACAGGTGCTTTTACAGGTGCTTTTACAGCATTTACAGGTGCTTTTACAGGTGCGTTTACAGGTGCTTTTACAGGTGCTTTTACAGGTGCTTTTACAGGTGCTTTTACAGGAGCATTTACAGGTGCTTTTACAGGTGCGTTTACAGGTGCATTTACAGGTGCTTTACAGGTGCGTTTACAGGTGCTTTTACAGGTGCTTTTACAGGTGCTTTTACAGGTGCTTTTACAGGAGCATTTACAGGTGCTTTTACAGGTGCGTTTACAGGTGCGTTTACAGGTGCTTTTACAGGTGCGTTTTACAGGTGCTTTTACAGGTGCTTTACAGGTTTACAGGTGCTTTTAGTGCACACAGGTGCGTTTACAGGTGCTTTTACAGGTGCTTTTACAGGTGCTTTTACAAGTGCTTTTACAGGTGCGTTTACAGGTGCGTTTACAGGTGCTTTTACAGGTGCTTTTACAGGTGCTTTTACAGGTGCTTTTACAGGTGCTGCTTTTACAAGTGCGTTTACAGGTGCGTTTACAGGTGCTTTTACAGGTGCTTTTACAGGTGCTTTTACAGGTGCTTTTCAGGTGCGTTTACAGGTGCTTTTACAGGTGCTTTTACAGGTGCATTTACAGGTGCTTTTACAGGTGCGTTTCAGGTGCGTTTACAGGTGCATTTACAGGTGCTTTTACAGGTGCGTTTACAGGTGTTTTACAGGTGCTTTTACAGGTGCTTTTTACAGGTGCTTTTACAGTTTTACAGGAGCATTTACAGGTGCTTTTACAGGTGCTTTTACAGGTGCGTTTTACAGGTGCTTTACAGGTGCGTTTACAGGTGCTTTTTACAGGTGCTTTTACAGGTGCTTTTTTACAGTGCTTTTACAGGTTTTTACAGGTGCTTTTACAGTTTTTTTACAGGTGCTTTTTACAGTGCTTTTACAGCTTTTACAGGTGCTTTTACAGGTGCTTTTTACAGGTGCTTTTACAGGTGCATTTACAGTGCTTTTACAGGTGCTTTTACAGGTGCTTTTACAGGTGCTTTTACAGGTGCAGGTGCTTTTACAGGTGCTTTTACAGGTTTACAGGTGCACAGGTGCTTTTACAGGTGCTTTTACAGGTGCTTTTACAGGTGCTTTTACAGGTTACAGGTGGTGCGTTTACAGGTGCATTTACAGGTGCTTTTACAGGTGCTTTTACAGGTGCTTTTACAGGTGCACAGGTGCTTTTACAGGTGCACAGGTGCACAGGTTTTACAGGTGCTTTTACAGGTGCTTTTACAGGTGCTTTTACAGGTGCTTTTACAGGTGCGGTTTTTACAGGTGCGTTTACAGGTGCTTTTACAGGTGCTTTTACAGGTGCTTTTACAGGTGCGTTTTCAGGTGCGTTTACAGGTGCTTTTACAGGTGCTTTTACAGGTGCTTTTACAAGTGCTTTTTACAGGTGCGTTTACAGGTGCGTTTACAGGTGCTTTTACAGGTGCTTTTACAGGTGCTTTTACAGGTGCTTTTACAGGTGCTTTTACAGTGCTTTTACAGTGCTTTTTACAGGTGCGTTTACAGGTGCGTTTACAGGTGCGTTTACAGGTGCTTTTTACAGGTGCATTTTACAGGTGCTTTTACAGGTGCTTTTACAGGTGCTTTTACAAGTGCTTTTACAGGTGCGTTTACAGGTGCGTTTACAGGTGCTTTTACAGGTGCTTTTACAGGTGCTTTTACAGTGCTTTTACAGGTGCGTTTACAGGTGCGTTTACAGGTGCTTTACAGTGCTTTTACAGGTGCAGTTTTCAGGTTTTTTTACAGGTGCTTTTACAGTGCTTTTACAGGTGCGTTTACAGGTGCGTTACAGGTGCTTTTACAGGAGCATTTACAGGTGCTTTTACAGGTGCTTTTACAGGTGCATTTGAGGATCAGGATCAGGATCAGGATATATTTATTGCCATTGTCAATGAACAAATTCACAACATAGGAACGTGACTTGGTGACAGATGCGACATGAGAGACATGCATAAAGAGCACCGGCCACCAGGGGGGGCTCGCTTTCGCGTAGCGCCTACTCGGGTACTTGAACTCTTAGAAAATGAAAAAACAGTTTCAGCGATAGGCATACAATGATAAACAACACATATTGAGTACATTACACGAGGTCAACGTGATGGATATTTTCAGTGGATAATGGGGGAGGGGCCCCAAACAAGATAACACAAAGATTAGTATGTGGGATGTGCAGACGGTGAGTGAAGGCCAAAATCTTGTTTTGTGTAAGTGTCTGCGTCTTCAGCACGGCCTTGGACGCCTGTTGCTCTCCAGCCCGGGGCCAGATAAGGAAAGGGGGAGAGATACAAGGGCACAGCAGCGAAGAGAGAAATAAGTACTTTTATACATTTTGTTGATCAATGATTTACGATCAATAATCCAATCGTTTCTGGTCCTCTGTGTGCGATCAGCTTGGTTCATTGAGTTACTCCGGCCGACAGCGAAAAGTTCCCATTTCCTTGATTGAATCCCCCAAAGTCTTTTGCATCTCCGTGGTTCCGAAATAAGATGTTACGGTTCAGATCAGTGAGTTGCACCGTGCCGTGCTCAAGTCTCTGTTCGAGTCCTTTCATTCTTTCACTCAAATCCAAAAACCTTTTCATGTTGATGTCAGACAGATGTTGGGTGAATTTTTCTGTCTTCCCATTTTTCCGATAGACCAGGGCGACTCCGAGCCCAATTAGGAGGAATCCTGCTCTCATGAATCCAAATACAAATAGGTCCTCCACATCTTCAATGAGCAGGGGCTCGATGCATAGAACCTGCCAGTTCTTGTAATAGTCCCGAACGTACCCCGCAGAGGAGGTCCCGTCGGGACAGGTTGCTTCTCCCGGGGAAGCTTTTCTCTGGGAAAACACTTTATCCAATGCACTCAGAGACCAATCAATTAGATTCATTATTCCGGAGAACAACAGGTGATCAGAGCACTGTGATTTAGAGAGAAAAAGAGAAAAAACACGACGAGAGGCAGAAGTAGCAGCAGCAGCGGGAGCAGAGGAAAACACGTCTGCACTCGAGGGAGAAGTGGACAAGAAGAATTTACAGGTGCTTTTACAGGTGCTTTTACAGGTGCTTTTACAGGTGCTTTTACAGGTGCTTTTACAGCTGCTTTACAGGTGCTTTACAGGTGCTTTTACAGGTGCTTTTACAGCTGCGTTTACAGGTGCTTTTACAGTGCTTTTACAGGTGCTTTTACAGGTGCTTTTACAGTGGTGCTTTTACAGGTGCTTTTACAAGTGCTTTTACAGGTGCTTTTACAGCTGCGTTTACAGGTGCTTTTACAGGTGCTTTTACAGGTGCTTTTACAGGTGCTTTTACAGGTGCATTTACAGGTGCTTTGTAGTTGTCCAGTTGTATTTCTGACTCACTTTCTTCAGTCTGTGTTTGTTGTTCGACTTGTTCGGCTGTGTGATTTTCATAAACTTGACCAGTCTATGCTTTGACACTTTTCTTGTGTGTGGGTTATAAACTAGGTATGCAGGGCTATTTTTGCTGTAGCCCACAAATACTCCTTTTTCACATCTGGGATCAAGCTTCTTATGGTCATGAATGTACGCATAACACTCGGATCCAAATATCCAGAGTTTTGAGAGATCTGGTCTTTTGCCTGTGAGCGTCTGATATGGTGTACTTTTAGTTCTATTATTGTAACACCTGTTGCGAATATGAGCAGCATTTTGAATGGCACAGGGCCACAGTGCTTTAGGTAACCCCTTTTCCAAAAGTCAGCACCTTCCCATCTCAAATAAAGTTCTCCATTGTCTCTCAGCTGTGCCATTCTGATGAGGAGAATATGGTGCAGATGTCTCATGTTTTATACCCTTTTCTCTTCATAGGGTTTGAAAGGAGCTGGTGAATTCTGTGCCATTGTCTGATCTTATGCACTTGACACGGCCGTAAGGTGCACAGTCTGCTAGAAACATTTCTGTTGCCACTGTGGTTTCACTTTTGTATTTGAGGAAATAGACTGACACTGTAAATAGAATAGCATATTTATGACCACTATGGCTATTTGGCTCAATCGGTCCAGCTAAATCAGTGTGCACCAATTCTAAGGGCTCACTTGCTTTGGGGTCACATTTTCGGTTTCTGTTATTTGTGAATTTTCCTTCTGTGCACACATTACATTCTAGTTTGGCATTACCAATGCTTTTCATTCCCTCTACTACATCCGGTAATTTCTACACATCATTCACATTGCAGTGGCCTAACATCTCGTGCCATGTTTTCACATCACATGTCAGATTTACATTGTCACAAGATCCTATGTCATGAAATGAAGAGTCATTGTTTACCGTTTTCAAGTAGTAGAGCCTATTGTATTCTTCGATGGTGAAGGCTGTCCCGTCTTTGTTGATGAGCTGGTTCTGGCCTTTCTTGAAGACCACCTGTGCTCCGTAGGCTGTGGCTGCTTTCACAGAGAATATGCTCTGCGGATAAGATGGGATGAAGAGGGCATCCTTCAGCGTGACTGTGTTCCAGTTGCCTTGTACATCTTGTAGAGCGACGCTTGCATCCCCCCTCTTCAGTGCAACGTTGTTGGTCCTGGATCCATCGGCGAGTTCCATGTAGTGCTTCCCAGGGTCGAAGGTCTCGTCAAACTGCCTGAATTTGTTCATCTCTGTAATGATGTGTGAGGTGGCTCCACAGTCCACCATTAATCTTTCATTCATCATGTCAGTGGGTGTAAGTCTGTTGCTGACTTTAAACACAAAGGTTTGTTCTTCTTTCTTGTCTTCTTGTTTTTTCCGCTGTCTGTTTAGCGTCATCTTTGTTTTTATTTTTTCTTCTGCATGTCTCATCACTGTGTGTAGAACTTCTATGATCATTACACCACTTTGGTGCAGTTTTATGAGGACAGTCTTTGGCGACGTGCCCACGGTTCCCGCATCCATAACATGTGATTGAAGTTATGTTTATTTTCATCACATGGTCTGCTTTTGGTTTATTTTCAAACCTCTCCATCTCTTCAAAACTACGCAGGTTGCTCTTAAACTGCGTGAATGTTATGTCCTCTTTGCTTTGGGCTGTGTGAATGGCAAAAGGTTTGTACCCTTCTGGAAGTGCCTTTAGAATCACGGCGATAATGAGGCCATCACTTATGACCTCATGTGCATGTCTGAGTGCTGTTTCAGGTCGTATTATGTCCGTCACAGGTTCATCCGGTCTCTTTTGAAGGGATGTGAGCTCTGTATACAGAGCGATGATTCTTGGCTTTCCCTTACTGGCGTAGTGCTCCCGTAATATTTTAAGCGCCTTTTTGCCGTCATCAGCTGCGTCCCGCATGACAAGGGATAAACTTTTGTCGTCGAGAAATTGGATGAGTTCCGCGTAACACTCGCATTCTTGTCGGCATCAGGTTCAGTGGTCGACAGTCTAATGTCGTTCAGCCCTGTTATACGTAAGTGGTCGAGGAATTTTACTTCCCAAAGTTCGTAGTCATTTTCATCGCCACTGAACACCGACCGTTGCCATCTTCCGCCTGTGTCGCGCCGGGGCCCAGAACCTGTTGCGTTCGGTGCGTTTTCCTGTCGTTCGGACATGTTTCAGCAGAAATGAGACTTGTTTCTTTAACACTTCACGTGAACATGTGTGAAGCCAACATGAGCAACAACACAGCACAGAGAGGGCGGCTCGACATCAGGCAGAGGAAGTGGTCACAACAGGAAGTGGTCACAACCTTACAAATAAAACATCTAAATAATATAAACGCAAAATACATTTCTATAACACCGACACAATAAAGAAATAATAATGTGTATGAGAACACAACTCTAACACTAACTTTACCGAACTCTGGTTTAGTCCCGGTTTTAAACCCGGTTTAGACCCGGTTTAGACCCGGTTTAGACCCGGTTTAGTCCGGTCGGTTTAGACCCGGTTTAGTCCCGGTTTAAATCCCGGTTTAGAAGTCCCGGTTTAGTCCCGGTTTAATCCCGGTTTAGTCCCGGTTTAGACCCGGGTTAGACCCGGGTTAGACCTGGTTTAGTCCCAGTGTAAAACATGTTCATGTTTACAACCTTTTCCAAACTGGGCGTATTCAAATGCCTCTAAATATGTAAATCATGTTATTATGTTATATGTTATGTCATATATTGGGTGTGCGTCCTGCATTTGTCCACTAGACGTCGCCCTGAGGTTTGCCGCCTCTGAGCCATAGAAGAACACTCACTTCCGCCCTGTACTTTTCCGGTTCCGGTTGTTTTTGGATTGGTGGATTTACTCTTTTATTTTGGTCTCCGTTTTCTACTTTAATCAAACTTTTTCTACATTTCCGCTCCGGACACTTTCGCGCTCTTTCCCTGATGGTAAAAAGTACAAATTAAAGTTGACATTTCGTGAGTTTGTGAAGGAAAAGCCCGCGGAGCTAACATGCTAACGGCGTTAGCATGGATTAGTTTGAAATAAAACAAACAAGTTTCCTTTTTAAAGTTCCTCTGGATTTAGACACTGGAATGTAGAGATCAGAAGAGTTAGAGTTCTGTTTGTGTAGGCCGGGTTTAGTCCCGGTTTAGACCCGGTTTAGACCCTGTTTAGACCTGGTTTAGCCCTGGTTTAGTTTTGGTTTAGACCTGGTTTAGTCCCGGTTTAGGCCCTGTTTAGACCTGGTTTAGCCCTGGTTTAGTTTTGGTTTAGACCTGGTTTTGTCCTGTTTAGACCTGGTTTAGACCCTGTTTTATCTTGATTTAGTCCCGGTTTAGACCCTGTTTAGACCCTGTTTAGCCCTGGTTTAGACCCTGTTTAGACCCTGTTTAGACCCTGGTTTAGACCCTGTTTAGACCCTGTTTAGACACTTTAGACCTGGTTTAGACCCTGTTTAGCCCTGGTTTAGTTTTGGTTTAGACCTGGTTTTGTCCTGTTTAGACCTTGTTTAGACCCTGTTTAGACCCTGTTTAGCCCTGTTTAGACCCTGTTTAGACCCTGTTTAGACCCTGTTTAGCCCTGGTTTAGACCCTGTTTAGACCCTGTTTAGACCTGTTTACCCTGACCCTGTTTAGACCCTGTTTAGACCCTCTTTAGACCCTGTTTAGACCCTGTTTAGACCCTGTTTTAGACCCTGGTTTAGACCCTGTTTAGACCCCTGTTTAGACCCTGTTTAGACCCTGTTTAGACCCTGTTTAGACCCTGTTTAGACCCTGTTTAGACCCTGTTTAGACCCTGTTTAGACCCTGTTTAGACCCTGTTTAGACCCTGTTTAGACCCTGTTTAGACCCTGTTTTAGACCCTGTTTAGACCTGTTTAGACCCTGTTTAGACCCTGTTTAGACCCTGTTTAGACCCTGTTTAGACCCTGTTTAGACCCTGTTTAGACCCTGTTTAGACCCTGTTTAGACCCTGGTTTAGACCCTGTTTAGTCCTGGTTTAGCCCTGGTTTAGACCTGGTTTTCACCCTGTTCTCTCCTTCAGGACTCTAAACTGAAGGATGTCGGGGTGCAGTGGGAGCCTCTGGACCTGGACCTGGTCTTGGGTCCAGACAAGGCGAGGTCGTCCCTCAGAGGTCACAGAGAGGTCGGAGTTCAGTGCGACAGAACCGAGACCGCCGAGTCCGGAGTCCAAGTGGATCTGATCTCACGAGCGCTCTCAGGTCCAGATCTCACGTCAAACATCACAGAATGTTCCACTGAGGCTTTAAGAACATTCTGGACTCTGTGTGTTTTGTGTTTCCAAAGGTCTAAGTCCAGACCTGGTTCTGTTTGGTTCTGTTTGGTTCAGGTCCTTCCATGGTTCTTCAGTGTGTGAGTGTGAGAGCGGAGGGTCCAGAAGGGGGCGCTCTTCTGCAGCACTGCACCAAACCCAGAGGCAGACCCAGACTGAACGGGACCGGACCGGGACCAGGACCGGGACCAGGACCGGGACCAGGCCGGCAGAGACGCAAGACCAAATCAGGACCGAACCAGAGAGCGAAAACCAGAACCAGGGCGAACAAAACCGGACCGGAGTTGAGGCCGAGGACCAGACCAGGACTAAAACCAGGACTCGGACTCGGGAGATCCGGCCTTCGCGGAGGTACCGGGACTACGAGACCCCGGAAAGTCCAGAGCGGAAGAGAAGGAGAAGAGCAGAAGAAGAAAGAGACGCAGCGGCGACCGAATGTAACGGTACGAGACGTTTGAGCTCCAGCAGGGGGCGCCGCAGGCCGAATGTTACGGTACGAGACGTTTGAGCTCCAGCAGGGGCGCCGCAGGCCGAATGTTACGGTACGAGACGTTTGAGCTCCAGCAGGGGGCGCCGGCCGAATGTTACGGTACGAGACGTTTGAGCTCCAGCAGGGGGCGCCGCCGGCCGAATGTTACGGTACGAGACGTTTGAGCTCAGCAGGGGGCGCCGGCCGAATGTTACGGTACGAGACGTTTGAGCTCCAGCAGGGGGCGCCGGCCGAATGTAACGGTACGAGACGTTTGAGCTCCAGCAGGGGGCGCCGCCGAATGTTACGGTACGAGACGTTTGAGCTCCAGCAGGGGGCGCCGGCCGAATGTTACGGTACGAGACGTTTGAGCTCCAGCAGGGGGCGCCGGCCGAATGTAACGGTACGAGACGTTTGTGCTCCAGCAGGGGGGCGCCGCAGGCCGAATGTTACGGTACGAGACGTTTGAGCTCCAGCAGGGGGCGCCGGCCGAATGTTACGGTACGAGACGTTTGAGCTCCAGCAGGGGGCGCCGGCCGAATGTTACGGTACGAGACGTTTTGAGCTCCAGCAGGGGGCGCCGGCCGAATGTAACGGTACGAGACGTTTGAGCTCCAGCAGGGGGCGCCGCAGGCCGAATGTAACGGTACGAGACGTTTGAGCTCCAGCAGGGGGCGCCGGCCGAATGTTACGGTACGAGACGTTTGAGCTCCAGCAGGGGGCGCCGGCCGAATGTTACGGTACGAGACGTTTGAGCTCCAGCAGGGGGCGCCGGCCGAATGTAACGGTACGAGACGTTTGAGCTCCAGCAGGGGGCGCCGCCGGCCGAATGTTAACGGTACGAGACGTTTGAGCTCCAGCAGGGGCGCCGGCAATGGCGAATGTTACGGTACGAGACGTTTGAGCTCCAGCAGGGGCGCCGCCGGCCGAATGTTACGGTACGAGACGTTTGAGCTCCAGCAGGGGGCGCCGGCCGAATGTTACGGTACGAGACGTTTGAGCTCCAGCAGGGGCGCCGCCGGCCGAATGTAACGGTACGAGACGTTTGAGCTCCAGCAGGGGGCGCCGCCGGCCGAATGTAACGGTACGAGACGTTTGAGCTCCAGCAGGGGGCGCCGCCGGCCGAATGTAACGGTACGAGACGTTTGAGCTCCAGCAGGGGGCGCCGCGGCCGAATGTAACGGTACGAGACGTTTGAGCTCCAGCAGGGGGCGCCGGCCGATCTGTAACTGTACGAGACGTTTGAGCTCCAGCAGGGGGCGCGCAGGCCGAATGTAACGGTACGAGACGTTTGAGCTCCAGCAGGGGGCGCCGCGGGCCGAATGTAACGGTACGAGACGTTTTGAGCTCCAGCAGGGGGCGCCGCGGGCCGAATGTAACGGTACGAGACGTTTGAGCTCCAGCAGGGGGCGCCGGGCCGAATGTAACGGTACGAGACGTTTGAGCTCCAGCAGGGGGCGCCGGCCGACTGTAACTGTACGAGACGTTTGAGCTCCAGCAGGGGGCGCCGGCCGACTGTAACTGTACGAGACGTTTTAGCACCAGCAGGGGGCGACCCAGTTCAAATCCAGGGACAAAATGACACAATCAGAAATAAATGATCCAATCAAAGTAAAGCTGGGCTTAAATAACGGACTAATCCTGACACACAAACTTAATTAAATCAAAATGTCGTCAATTAAGCACTTTATTCATAAATCTTCTCTGAAGCTTCAGTCACAGATTTATTTGGTTCAGATTTGTTTAAACGGTCGTTAGCGTTGGTCCAGAGATTAGATCCAGATGAATCTGAAGGTCCAGATGAATCTGAAGGTCTGAAGAAGTCCAGATGAATTGAAGGTCCAGATGGAGCTGAAGGTCCAGATGGAGCTGAAGGTCCAGATGGAGCTGAATGTCCAGATGGAGATGAGGGTCCTGATGGAGATGAGGGTCCTGATGGAGATGAGGGTCCATGAAGTGTCTACTCTTTTATCTGATCCAGCTCGTGGTTCTTCTCTCACTTGAACAACTCCAAACCCAGTCCTAAAACCCTTTCACTGTAACAGGTTTCCTTCTGTGTTTAGGGGAAAACCAGAGCGGGATCCAAACCAGAGCGGGATCCAAAACGATCAAACCAGAGCGGGATCCAAAACCAGAGCGGGATCCAAAACCAGAGCGGATCCAAAACCAGAGGATCCAAAACCAGAGCGATCCAAAACCAGAGCGGATCCAAAAACCAGAGCGGGATCCAAAACCAGAGCGGGATCCAAAACCAGAGCGGGATCCAAAACCAGAGCGAGATCCAAACCAGAGCGACCAGAGACAGAGACGACCCAAACTGGACTCCAGCCAACAGAGGTGAGTTTGCATGTTCTCCCGTGTTACCGTGGGTTCTCCCCGTGTTTACCGTGGATCTCCCTTTGGGTTCCCCCCGTTCTCCCTGTGGGTTCTCTCCGTGTTACCGTGGGATCTCCCTGTGGGTTCTCCCCGTTCTCCCTGTGGGTTCTCCCCGTGTTACCTTGGGTTCTCCCTGTGGGTTCTCTCCGTGATACCGTGGGTTGTCCCTGTAGGTTCTCCCTGTGTTACCGTGGGTTCTCCTGTGTTACCGTGGGTTCTCCCTGTGGGTTCTCCCCGTGTTACCGTGGGTTCTCCCTGTGGGTTCTCCCTGTGTACCGTGGTTCTCCTGTAGGTTCTCCCTGTGTTACCGTGGGTTCTCCCTGTGTTACCGTGGGTTCTCCTGCTGTTACGTGGTTCTCCCTGTGGTTCTCCCTGTGTTACCGGGTTCTCCCTGGGGTTCTCCCTGTGGGTTCTCCCTGTGTTTCCCTGTGTTCTCCTGGGTTCTCCTGTGGGTTCTCCCTGTGGGTTCTCCCCGTGTTACCGTGGGTTCTCCCTGTGGGTTCTCTTCATGATACCGTGGGTTCTCCCTGTGGGTTCTCTCATGATACCGTGGGTTTCCCTGTGGGTTCTCTCCGTGTTACCGTGGGATCTCCCTGTGGGATCTCCCTGGGGTTCTCCCTGTGGGATCTCCCTGTGGGTTCTCCCCGTGTTACCGTGGGTTCTCCCCGTGTTACCGTGGGTTCTCCCCGTGTTACCGTGGGTTTCTCTCCGTGATACCGTGGGTTCTCTCCGTGATACCGTGGGTTCTCCCCGTGTTACCGTGGGTTCTCCCTGGAGGTTCTCCCCATGTTACCGTGGGTTCTCCCTGTGGGTTCTCCCTGTCTTACCGTGGGTTCTCCCTGTGGGTTCTCCCTGTGTTACCGTGCGTTCTCCCTGTAGGTTCTCCCATGTTATGTGGGTTCTCCCTTTGGGTTCTCTCCGTGATACCGTGGGTTCTCCCTGTAGGTTCTCCCCATGTTATGTGGGTTCTCCCTGTGGGTTCTCCCTGTGTTACCGTGGGTTCTCCCTGGAGGTTCTCCCATGTTACCGTGGGTTCTCCCTGTGGGTTCTCCCTGTCTTCCCGTGGGTTCTCCCTGAGGGTTCTCCCTGTGTTACCGTGGGTTCCCCCTGCGGGTTCTCCCCGTGTTACCGTGGGTTCCCCCTGCGGGTTCTCCCCGTGTTACCGTGGGTTCTCCCTGAGGGTTCTCCCCGTGTTACCATGGTATCTCCCTGTGTTACCGTGGGTTCTCCCTTTGGGTTCTCCCTGTGTTACCGAGGGTTCTCCCTGTGTGTTCTCCCTATGTTACCGTGGTTCCCCTGCGGGTTCTCCCCGTGTTACCGTGGGTTCTCCCTGTATGTTCTCCCGGTGTTACCGTGGATTTCTCCTGCGGGTTCTCCCCGTGTTACCGTGGGTTCTCCCTGTATGTTCTCCCCGTGTTACCGTGGGTTCTCCCTTTGGGTTCTGCCCGTGTTACCGTGGGTTCTCCCTTTGGGTTCTGCCCGTGTTACCGGGTTCTTTCCCTGGGGGGTTCTATGCCCATGTTTACGCTTAGGCGTTCTAACCACGTTCCATGGTTTCTCCCCGTGTTACCGTGGGTTCCCCCTGGCGTTTCTCCTTGTGTACCGTGGGTTCCCCTTTGGTTCTCCCTGTTACCGTGGTTCTCCCTGTGTGTCCCTGAGGGTTCCCTGTGTTACCGTGGGTTCCCCTGTGGGTTCTCCCTGTGGGTTCTCCCTGTGGGTTCTCCCTGTGGGTTCTCCCTGTGGTTCTCCCTGTGGGTTCTCCCTGTGGGTTCTCCCTGTGGTTCTCCCCGTGTTACCGTGGGTTCTCCCTGTATGTTCTCCCGTGTTACCGTGGGGCTCCCTTTGGGTTCTGCCCGTGTTACCGTGGGTTCCCTTTGTTCTGCCGTGTTACCGTGCGGTTCTCCCTGTGGGTTCTTCCCCGTGTTTACCGTGTGGTTCTCATGTCACATTTTTCTGCTGAACTCTCAGAACGTCTCTCTTCAGCTCCTCAGAACTGCGTCTCCCATGATGCCGCGGTGCATGTGAAGGAGGAGCGCGGGCTTGTGTTGTCGGGGGGTGTGGTCTGCGACATCTGCGGGAAAGTCCTTAAGTCAAAATCCAGCCTCGCTCGCCACGTTCTGGTCCACAGCGGCAAGCAACCACACGGCTGCCGGTTCTGTCCTCTGCGCTTCAACAGGAAAGGTCTGAGTCTGGACCGGGACTAAACCGGGACTAAAAGTGTTTAGTTGCTGTAGACATACTTTGGTCCTTCTGTTGCAGACAACCTTCGTAATCACCTGCGTATCATGCACCCAAATGGCCCCGCCCCCAGAGTGAAGCTCCGCCCCCCTCGGCTCACCTGGCTCTGCCACACCTGCGGGAAAACCTTCACCTTCCGCTCCAGACTCAAGACCCACGAGCAGATCCACAGTGGAGTCAAGCCCTGCCAGTGTCCGCTCTGCCCCAAGTCCTACATGAGTTAAAGCCCAGGCCTTTATAGCCCGGCCCTTAGCCCGGCCCTTAGCCCGGCCCTTAGCCCGGCCCTTAGCCCGGCCCTTAGCCCGGCCCTTAGCCCGGCCCTTAGCCCGGCCCTTAGCCCGGCCCTTAGCCCGGGCCACCTACATGAGGTGACTGTTTTGTGTCTGTTTCCTCAGGATGAGCGACCTGGAGAACCACCTGAAGAGGCTCCACCCACATGGCTCCGCCAACCCCCCGCCCCCCCCTCAGCACCTGTGTCACCTGTGTGGGCGGAGCTTCACCTGTAAGTCCCTCCTCTCTCTCCACATGCAGAAGCACACGGGCGAGCGTCCGCACCTGTGTCACATGTGCGGACGCAAGTTCAGCCGCAAGCAGCAGCTGCAGGTACACAGTGCCACCATGCACCCAGGGAAGGAACTGCAGGAGGAGGAGGGACAAGAGGGACACCTGCCCAGCGCCACCAGGCTTCAGGGGAAGGCACTGCAGGAGGAGGGACGAGAGAGAGACGAGAGAAGAGAGATGGAGAACGGAGGGAAGAGCGGTAAGAGAAACCCCCCATCCGCAGACGCGTTCAGTAATCAAGTAATAAGCAGGGGCTGTTGTTTACTGTATGCAACAAAACACAGACAACAATGTTTTGTATCATGTGACAGCGGCTTCACTGATCGGGTCGAGCTCGTGTCGTCGTTTGTGATGACTTCAGAATCAGAACAGACTTCACAAACATGTGAATCCAAAGGGCCTGAATCCAGAAACAGTTTCAAATGACTAAAGTGTCAAATGGACTTACTATGAACACAAGAACGTACAAGGTTAAAGTGGGAGGAGTTTAAGAAGTGTTCATGAGTCCAACGGCAGAGGGGCCTGCTGCCTGAGGGGAGGGGCCTGCTGCCTGAGGGGAGGGGCCTGCTGCCTGAGGGGAGGGGCCTGCTGTGATCCCACCTGCTCGTCCCAGAGCCCTGGAGACGTACAGGTCCTGCAGAGATGGAAGTCTGCAGCCGATCACCTTCTCAGCAGAGGGCGCTGTAGTCTCTGCTTGTCTCCATGGAGATACACACTGTGGATCATTCCAGGCTCGAGCTGCACGCTGTCATAAAATGATCCAAGATGGCGCCGCAGACGGATGCCCTGGCCTTCCTGTGCTCTTTGTTATGTCTGATTATGTTTGTAACTTGTGTGTCTGCTCTCACACCCGTGAAGAGCTCTTGTCCTTCCGATCCACAACTCTCACGGACCTAGTTCCAGTTTTTTTAGCTTCTGCTGCTGAATTAGCCCTTCTTTTGGCTAAAAGAGTGAGACGCCGCAGGCGAGGAAAACGTGCGGGGGTCGCTCGTACGGTCTAGGAGACGCGGTACACGGACCCCCTTACCTGGGATTTTCCTCTCTCCAACGTTTGGCCGCTCACTCTCCAACAAAATGGACGAACTGGCGCTGCTGATGAGACGAACAGAGACTTTTTTCATCTCCTGTTTTGTGCTTCACGGATAGACGTTGGCTCAGTGAGTCCGTCCCCGGACGGGACGCCCGTGCAAGATCGAGGGTTTTGCCTCTTTCGTGGCGGATCGTCATAAGGTCTCTCGCGGGGGTAAACACTGCGGCGGAGAAGTCTGTTCTACATGTCAACAACGCCTGTCTTCAGATGTGACTGTGATCTCCAAACTGCTCTCCCTGATCTGGAACATCTCTTCATTAACTGCATAACCATTTCTACTCTCCACGTGAGTTCGCGCTCATTCATTCTGGCTGTTGTTTACATCTCCGCGAGCGCAAACGTGCACGTGGCACAGGCGACGTGCTCGCGGACCAGATTCTGAGTGTGGAGCGGACTTCTCGGGACTCCTTGTGTATTATCCTGGTGATTTTAACAGGGGAATCTCAGCCACGAACTAACCAAAAGTACAGACATGTTTTAAATTAAAGTCCGACCAGAGAGCTAGAATCATACGAATGGATCCACTGTTACAAAAAAAGTCAGTAACTGCCTTCCGCGCCGTGGCTCGCGCTGCTCTCGGCTTCTCTCAGAATCACGCCTATGGTTTCACCTGATCCCGACGTACAGGCAGAGGCTGAAGCTCTCAAAACCTGCAGTGAGGACCTTAAGAACGTGGAACCAATGAGGCATGTGGAGGAGCTCCGTGCGTGTTTGGACATTAAAAGACTGGGAGGTCTTCAGAGCTGCCACAGAAGAGTTTGGAATGAGGGAGCACGGACACTGTGACGTCATATCATTCTGTGAGACATGCGTCATATGCAACACAACGCCAAAGTCACTTTCAACAATGACAAACCCTAGGTTCACCTCCAAAACTGAGGCAGTTAAGTGGCAGCAGGAAGGAAGGCAGCGCACAGGGCTCGGAGACAGGGGCGCGCTACAAAGACAGAAGTATGGATTTAGCAAGAGAGGTTTCCTCGAGCGGATCACAGTAAAATACTAGGCAACAACCCTGCCTCCGTGTGGATGGGGGACCGGCTCTCCCAACCACAAGCCCCGAGCCCCCCCTTAGCTGCGGACAATCGAAACCTGGCTGAGCAACTTAACACCTTCTACTCCAGGTTTTGATGTGCCACCCCCCTCTACCCACGGTGGCGCCACCTCGCCAACCCAAACCTGATCCACCCCACCTCCCCCACAACCTCTCAGTTCAGGAACAGGATGGTTCACAAGGCTATTTAGGAAATCCAACCCCCGAAAAGGCTTGCTGGACCAGAACGGCGTCTCGCGTGCACATTAAGACATTTGCGCAGGAGAGCAGACTCCCGTCTTCGAACAGACATTATTAACACCTCCTGGAGTCATGCATGTCCCAGCCTGCTTCAAGTCGTCCATTTCAATTGTCCCTGTCGCCCAAGAAGGCCCCGGATCAACTGGACTTAATGACTACAGGCCTGTGGCACTGACGTCTGTAGTCATGCAAAGTCATTTGAACGCCTGGTCCTTCCCCACCTCAAGTTCCTGTTCACCTCCTCCCTGCTGGACCCCACTGCTGGACCCCTGCAGTTCGCGCTACAGAGCCAACCAGGTCTGTAGACGAGCCATCAACCTGGCACTCTTGTTACCAATTCATCCTGCATGCATCTGGACTCCCCGGAACCTACGCCAGGATCCTGTTTGTGGACTTCAAGCTCTCATCTAACACCATCCTCCCTGCTCTGCTCCAGGAACAAGCTCTCCCAGTCTCAACGTGCCTGACTCCAGCCCGCAGGGGGCGCAACTGACTTCTCTGACGGATCAGAGGCATGGTGCGTGCGGCTGTGGGAAGAATGTCTCAGACACTCGGACTATCAGTCACAGGAGCTCCACAGGGCTGTGTACTTTCCTCTGCTCTTCTCCCTGTGACACAAAACTGCTGTCCACCTCCAGCCACTGACTCCGTAAAGACCTCAATCAAGTTTGCGGTACGAGACCACCCTCATCGGGCTCATCTTGGACGGGGATGAGTCTGTCTAGCAGGGAGGGAGGTGGAAAACCGGCTGGGGTCCTGGTGCAGCGGTAACAATCTGGAGTGCAACGCCAGAAGAACAGTGGAGATAAATCGTGGACGTTCAGGAAAGCCACAGCCCCCCAGGCCCCCCCTCATCATCTGACCAGACTCCCCCATCACCACCGGTGGGACTCCTTTCCGCTTTCCTGGGCACCTACCATCAACCCAGTGACCTCAAGTGGGAGCCTCAATCAGCTCCTCATCAAGGAAGGCCCAGCAGAGGATGTACTTCCTGTGGCAGCTGAGGGAAAGCCAAGCTGCCAGCGCAGATGATGGTGCATGCGCCCTCTTGCTGGCAGCCACATGCCAGGACAAACAGAGACTACAGTCGGCCCTCTGCTGAGAGAGTGATCGGCTGGCAGACTTCCATCTCTGCAGGACTGTACGTCTCCAGGGCTCTGGGACGAGCAGGTGGGATCACAGCCTGACCCTTCTCACCCTGGACCATGGTCTATTTTAGCCACTTCCCTCATGGGCAGGCAGGCACTCCTCCTCAGGCAGACGGCCACTCCCGCTCAGGCAGGAGGCACTTCCCCTCGTGCAGATGCCACTTCCCCTCAGGCAGGAAGGCTACGGTCCATCCCGGACCAGAACCTCCCGCCATAAGAATAGTTTCTTTCCCTCTGCCGTTGGGATCTCATGAACACTTCATCATCCACTGCTTCGACTTTCTGCACCTAAACAAACTTTAAACATAACTGTAAACTTGTGTACATAGAAATGCCTATTTTTATTTTTATTGTACAGTAATTTTAAATTGTTTCCTAATGCATGCCCTTTTTTGAATTGAATATATGTAGTTTTTTATTATTGCTCAGTGTTTTATGTTGCTGCCTTAAAGGCCGAGACAAGTTCCTACGTTTTTGAATTTTGTTCATTGACAATGGCAATAAACTCTTTTTCTGATTCTGAATTCTGATTTGAAGAAGGTATTCTGTATCAAAACAGTCGAATCTGAAGCTGATACCAGGACGACAGAGTGAAGGTGGATTCTCTAGTTTGCTGAATGTGCTCAGCTCTCGGCAACAGAAGACTGGTCTGTGCGGGTCTGTGGTCGGAGGACTAGCGCTCGCTCGCTCTGGCTGGAGTCGCACGAGGGCTCACAACGGACAGAAGCCGTTTGAGTGCGGCGTCTGCGGAAAGGGTTTCTCCGAGCGCAGACTCTCCGCCTGCACAGGTAATACACAACCGCAGAACAGGTTTCAGACAACAACAGAGACAGGTCAACAACAACGACAGCTACACAACACAACACGAAGCAGGTCACAACAACACACAACAGACAGACAGGTCAACGAACCTAACAACAACAGACGACGGTCGTAACTAATCAACAACAACAGGATGACAGGTCAACACACAGACAGGCACAAGACAGGTCAACAACAACAACAGACGGTCGGTCAACAAACAACAGACAGTCCTTAGTGCAACAAAACAACGAGCAGGACAGTAACAACTAACAACAGACAGTCAGTCAGAACTAACAACAACAAGACAGGTCACAACGACAGACAGAACAGTCAAACAACAGAACAGAAGGTCAACAACAACAGACAGACAGGTCAATAACACAGACAAGACAGGTCCAACACACAGACAGATGCAGACGAAGGTCAACAAACAACAGACAGAAGTTCACACACAGACAGACAGGTCAACCAACAAGACAGAAGGTCAAGTCAACACAACAGACAGACAGGTCAACAACAGACAGACAGGCACAACGCGTCAACAACAGCGACACGGAAAAGACAGCAACCAACAACAGACAGACAGGTCCAACAACAACAGCAGTCACAGGAACAGACAGACCTCAACAACAACAGCACAACGATCACAGGTCAACAACACCCGACAGAACAGGTCAGACACAAACAGACAGACAGGTCAACAACAACAGAAGACAGGTAACAACAACAAGACAGACAGGTCAAAACAACAGACAGACGGTCAAACCAACATGAACAGACAGGTCAACAACAACAGACAGACGGTCAACAACTAACAGACAGACAGGTACACACAGACAGACAGGTCACAACAAACAGACAGACAGGTCAACAACAACAGAGCTAGATCAGGTCAACAACAACATGACAGACCAGGTCAACAGACCAACAGACAGACAGGTCAACAGACAATCAGACACGACAGGTCAACAACAGACAGACAGGTCAACAACAACAGACAGGTCAACAAACGACAGACAGACAGGTCATTCAACGTCAGACAGACAGGTGCAATCACAGACAGGTCGTCGTCAACTAACAGACAAGACAGGTCGTCGTCAAACAACAGACAGACAGGTCGTCGTCAACAAACAGACAACAGGTCGTCGTCACAACAGACAGACAGGCTCGTCGTCACAAAACAGACAGACAGGTCGTCGTCAACCAGATAACAGACAGACAGGTCGCGTCAACACAACAGACAGTACAGGTCAACAGCACAAACCAACACGAAAGACAGAACAGGTCCAATCAACAACGACAGACAGGTCAACAAAAACGAACAGACAGGTCAACAACAACAAACAACAACAGACAGACAGGTCACCAACAAAATCAAACAGAACAAGACAGGTAACCAACAACAACACACAGAATAGACGGTCAACAACAACAACAGACAGACAGGGTAACAACAACAACAGAACATGACAGGTCCAACAACAACAACAGACAGCACAGGTCAACAACAACTACAGACAGACAGGTCAACAACAACAACAGACAGATCAGCGTCAACAACAACAACAGACAGACAGGTCAACAAAACAGACACGACAGGTCACAACAGACAGACAGGGTCAACAACAGACCAGACAGGTCAACAAAAAAACATGACAGTCACAAACAGACAGACACGGTCAACAACAGACGACAGGTCAACAACAGACAGACAGGTCAACAACAGACAGACAGTCAACAACAGTCAACCAGACAGACAGACAGGTCAACAACAGTCGTTAACAACAGACAGACAGGTCAACAACAGACCAGACAGGTCTAACAACAGACAGAACAGGTCACAACAACGACAGTCAACTGAACAGATCAGACAAGGTCAAAAACAGACAGACAGTCAAAAACAGACAGTCAGGTAAAATCAGACAGACAGGTAACAACAGATCAGACAGGTCAAGCAACAGACAAGACAGGTCAACAACAGACAGACACAGTCAACAAACGACAACAGGTCAACAACACAGGTCGTTCAACAACAACAGACAGATCCAACAAGGACAGACAGACAGAACAGACCTAAACAACAGACAGACAGACAGACCAATCAACAGACAAGACAGACCAGACCAAACAACCAGACAGACAGACAGACCAACAACTAGACAGACAGACAGACACACAGACAGACAGACAGGTTCAACAACAGACAGACAGACAGGTTCAAGCAAACAGAACGAGACAGACAGTCAACAACAGAAACAGACAGACAGGTCAATAACCAGACAGAACAGACAGGTCACAACAGCAGAAACAGGTCAACAACAGACCAGACAGGTCACTCAACAGACAGACAGGTCAACAACAGACAGCAGGTCAACAACAACAGGTCGTCAACAACAGCAGACAGCAGGTCAACAACAGACAGACAGACAGACCAACAACAGACAGAGCGACAGAGCAACAAACAAGCAGACAGACAGACCAACAACAGACAGACGAGACCAACAACAGACAGACCAGACCAACAACAGACAACAGATAACAGACCAACAACAAGACAGACAGACGACCAACAACCAGACAGACAGACAGGTAACCACAGACAGACAGACCAGGTCAACCACAGACAAGAACAGACAGGTCACAACAGACAGACTAGACAGGTCAACAACAGCCAGACCGACAGGTCGAACAATCAGACAGACAGGTCAACAAACAGACAGACAGGTCAACAACAGAGCAGACAGGTCACAACAACAGGTCAACAACGACAGGTCGTTCAACATACAGACAGAACAGACAGGTCCAAAATCAGACAGACAGACAGGTTTCAACAACAGACGACAGATTTCAGGTCACAACAGACACATAGAAGGTAACAACAGACGACAGGATAAACACAGACAGACAGGTCAACAACAGACTAGACAGGTCAACAACAGAACAGACGAGGTCAACAACAGAAGACAGGTCAATCAACAGACAGACGGTCTTCAACAACAGACAGACAGGGTTCGTCGTCAAACTAACAGACAGACAGGTCGTCGCAACAACAGACAGACGTCACACAACAGACAAGACAGGTCAACAACAACGACAGACCAGGTCGTCGTCACAACAGACCAGACAGTCAACAACACAGAACCAGACAGGTCGTCGTCAAAACAGACATGACAGGTGTCGTCAACAACAGACAGACAGGTCGTCGTTCAAACAGACAGACGGTCGTCGTCAAAACAACAGACAGAACAGGCTCGCGTCAACACAGCACAGACAGTTCGTCAACAACAGACAAGACAGGTCGTCGTTAAACGAACAAGACAGACCAGGTCGAACAACGAGAGAACATGGTCACAACAGACAACAGGTCGTCAACAACAGGTCAACAACAACAGTCGTCACAACAGACGACAGGTCCAACAACAGACAGAACAGACGGTCAACACAACAACAACAATCAGACAGACAGTCAACACAGACGAGACGGTCAAGCAACAGACGACAGGTCAACAACAGACAGACAGGTCAACAACCAGACAGACAGGTCCAACAAAGACAGACAGGTCAACAACAGACAGAGCAGGCTTCAACAGGCAGACAGGTCAACAACAGACAGACAGGTCACAACAGACGAGACAGGTCAACAACAGAAGACAAGTCAACACAACAGCAGGACAGGTCAACAACAGACCAGACAGGTCAAAAACAGACAGGTAACAACAACAAGATCAGACAGGTCAACAACACAGACAGACAGGTCAACAGAACAGGACAGACAGGTCACCAACAGATCACAGGTCAACAACATACAACAACAGCAGACAGGTCAATAACACAGACAGGTTCCAACAAAGACGAGACAGGTCAACAACAGATCGCAGGTCACACAACCAACAACAGACAGGTCAGACAACAAACAGACACAGACAGGTACAACCAACAGAAGACATGTCACAAACAACAGACAGACAGGTCAACAACAACAACACAGGTTCAACAACAGACATGGTCAACACAAACACAGACAGACAGTCAACAACAGACAGACAGACAGTCAAACAACAGACAGCCAAAAGGTCGAACAACAAAAGACAGACAGGTCAACAAACAACAGTACAGACGGGTCAACTAAAGACAAGTCAAGCAACAGACAGGTCAACAAAACAGACACAGGTCAGCAACTAAACAACTACAAACGACAGGTCAACAACAGACAGACAGGTCAACAACAGACAGGTCAACAACAACAACAGACAGGTCAACAACAACAGATAGGTAAACAACAGGTAAACAACAACAGCAGACAGGTAAACAGGTAAATAACAACAGCAGACAGGTAAACAACAAACAGGTAAACAACAGACGGCATCAGGTAAACATGTGACTGCAGGGGTCCCCAAACCTTTTCCAGTGAGGGCCACATAACTTCTCTTTTCGGATGGGGCCAGGGTCAGTTTGGAACAGAAAGTGTGACGATCGCAGGGGCACCTGAAAGTAAACCAGAAAGCCCCCCACAACCAAATATGGACGCCCCTTTCCGAGCTCGGATGACCCTCTGTGGGTTCTTCAGACAGTTCCTGTTGTGCCGTGGGTTAGCGTAAGGTTTTCGGGTAAGGCCAGGTCAAAGTCCAGCTCCAGCTGTCAGAGCAGACCCTCTTAAATGACTCATATGAGCATGAATAATAGTATTGTTCAGGGGGCCGGGTCAAATGTGGAGGCGGGCCGTAGTTTGGGGACCACTGCTTTAGACAACGTTTTTCTGGTCAATTATTGGATGAACAGTTCTTGTTACTTTGCCCACATCAGGTCCACTTCCACCTGAAACCGAAGCCGCTCTGCTCTGGCGCCGGCGCTCCTCGTTTGGCGCCGTCTCGCCCGTGCTCGTTCCCCTGTTCCGTGTGCGGTCGCTCGTTCCGTTTCCCGTCGCTGCTCGCGGCTCACACGGCCGTTCATTCTGACGAGCGACCTTTCTCCTGCGAACTGTGCCCGAGCTCATTCCGCCGCGTCAGTCACCTCAAGCGCCACATCGAGGGCGTTCATCCCGATGGACAGCCTCGACCCAGCCACGTCTGCCCCATCTGCGGCACCGACCAGCAGTACAGGTCCAAACTGGAGCGCCATCTGCTGGTGCACTCCGGGGAGCGGCCGTACAGCTGTGACAGGTGAGAAACTGGACCAGGACTGGACCAGGACTGGACCAGGACTAGAACAGGACTAGAACAGGACTGGACTAGGACTGGACTAGGACCGAAACAGGACCGGACCAGGACCGGAACAGGACCGGAACAGGACCGGAACAGGACCGGAGCGACCGGAAACAGACCGGACCAGGACCAGGACCGCGACCAGGACGGACCAGACCGGAACCCAGGACCGGACCAGACGGACCTAGGACTGAAACAGGACCGAAAAAGGAACCGGACAGGACCGGACCAGGACCGGGTACCAGCTGACCGGACGACCCAGACTAGAACCAGCGACTGAGAACAGGACTGGACTAGGACTGGACTAGGACCGAAACAGGACCGGACCAGGACCGGAACAGGACCGGAACAGGACCGGACTAGGACCGGAACAACCCCCAAAACAGGACTGAAACAGCCCACGAAACACACCAGGACCGAGTAGTGTCCTCTGCATTTGACCCATCCTTCACCCAGTGCCACTGGAGGGCACTGCAGCGCCCGGGCGCAAAAGGTATCAGACGGGACTGACACAAAGACTAAACCTGGGCTAAACCTGGGCTAAACCTGGGCTAAACCTGGGCTAAACCTGGGCTAAACCTGGGCTAAACCTGGACTAAATGGACTAAAACCTGTGTTAAAACAGAATTAAACCAAGACTGAACCAAAACATCAGTCTCAACCCGGTCTCAACCTAGTCTCTGGTTTCAGGTGCACCCAGAGCTTTGCTCGCCTTGGTAACCTGCAGCAGCATCAGAGGCGTATCCACGGCGATCGCATCCAGAGGCGTCGCCGCAGATACGAGTGGGACGACGACGGAGACGACACGCCTCGCATCGTTTTCAGCGACGAAGAAAATGAGAACCTGGAAGATCAGCCCGCTCGAGGTTTTAGCGGAGACGAGTTTAAACAAGAGGCGGGGCTTGCAGGAGAGGGGGCGGAGCACGTGGGAGAGGGGGCGGAGCATGCAGCGGAGCATGGACATGACTACAGAGACACTGCGACGGAAAGAAGCCGACAGAACTCATCTGAACATGTGCCAAGCGTCATCGAAGGAGGCGACGAGGTGACGTCTGAGAAGGTCGTGACCGGCGAGGAGGCGGGCCAGGAGGCGGGCCAGGAGGCGGGCCAGGAGGTCACTGTGTTTGCAGAACACGATTATGGAGCTGCCGCGACAGACTTGGAGGTGACTGAGAGCGTGGAGATCCAAGCGCAGGAGGTGGAACTGTCTGGAGCTGTGCAAGTTCTGGAGGAGGAAACGGAGCTCACACAAGTGGAAGTCACGACCACAGAATGATCCAAGAAAGATGCAGATCTATTTAACGCTTATATATAACGATGATACCAGGTCTGAGCCTGGATCACGTCAGGAGGAACATCTGGAACATTTTAGCAGATGTTTTATTTTGAGGAAAACGCAGGCAGAACACGCAAACTCAGACTGACTCACTGGGACCGTCTTGCTGTGAGGTTTGGGGAACTTTGTGAACAGAGAAAGGTTGTGTTTTTGTAAATTCTGTAAAAAGTGGATGATTCTAAAATAGAGATATTTTGTATTAAATGATCTTGTTCCAAAATGTCCCAGTTTTTCTTCTGATTCATTGTAAAATGTTGAAATATTACAATGAGTTGCTGCTGTAACCGTCCTCACTCACAATACTGTTATTATGATGTAGTATTATTATTATTATGATTATTATGATTGTCGATGTAATCCCTCATTCGTCCAGGAGGGTTCCATTGTAGAAAAAGATTCAGTTGTTTCATCTGGACTCTGTTTTAGAAAAAACAAAACGTTTCAACTCTCATCCAAGAGTCATTCTCAATCTGAGAACAAGTCTGAGAACTCTGTTTTATATCCTACTCTGTGAGAGCCGCCCACAGGGCGGGACTCCGCTAATGGCCCATTGAAACTGGGATGGGCTATTGTTCTATTGTTCCTGCCTCACCTTGAGTGCCTATTAGCATCCGAATGCCCAGGCGTCTCCATGGTTTCAGCAGACCATTATAAACAACTGGAAGTGTGAATCTTAAACTCCATTACCATTTAAGGAAGGATTCTCTTTTTTAACAAGATGGCCTCCTTACTCTCTCCTAAATTCCTCTTTCAAACCATCTTTTCTCCTGCTCAGAATCTCCACCTCACTGTCTTCAATAGAGTGGTTTGTGGCTTTAAGATGAAGATGCACGGCGCTTGGGGTCCTGAACTTGAGTGTCTTCTGTGCTGATAAAGCCTCTTGTGCAGTGGCTGTTTAGTTCCCCTATGTGGCGCTCTTTACAACTTTCTTCACTGCATTGGACAGAATACACTACATTGCTCTGTTTTTGTGTGGGCATCTTGTCCTTAGGGTGAACCAGTTTTATGTCTTAACGTGTTCCTGGTTTGAAATAAACAGGGACTTCGTGTTGTCTAAAAATTCGTTGCAGTTTTTCTGACAGTCTGAGACACGAGGGACAGAGACATAAGGGACAGAGACATACAAGGGACAGAGACATAAGGGATAGAGACACCCCTTCTTCTTGGTTCTGTTTCCCTTTTGTCCCTTTTGTCCTGCTTTTTTGGTCCTCTTCACTTTGTTCAGAGCCCAAGTCGGGTCTCCACAGGCTGAGAGAGCATTCCGGACGTGTGTTTCCTCTTTCCTCTTGCCCTCTGAGCTGGTGGGCACCGCTTGGGCACCTCAGGACCCAGAGCGCCGTGCATCTTCATCTCAAAGCCACAACCACTCTATTGAAGACAGTGAGGAGAAGGTTCTGAGCAGGAGAAAAGATGGTTTGAAAGAGGAGTTAAGGAGGAGTTAAGGAGGAGTTAAGGAGGAGTTAAGGAGAGTTAAGGAGGAGTTAAGGAGGAGTTAAGGAGGCGTTAAGGAGGCGTTAAGGAGGCCAACTTTGTTAAAAAAGAGAATCCTTCCTTAAATGGTAATGGAGGTTTAAGATTCAACCTTCCAGTTGTTTATAATGGTCTGCTGAAACCATGGAGACGCCCTGGGCATTCGGATGCTAAATGGCACTCAAGGTGAGGCAGGGAAAAATAGAACAATAGGCCCATCCCAGTTTCAATGGGCCATTAGCAGGAGGTCCGCCCTGTGGCGGGGCTTACACAGAGTTAGGATATAAACAAGAGTTCTCAGACTTGTTTCTCTGATTGAGAATGACTCTTGGATGAGAGTTGAAACGTTTTGTTTTTTCTAAAACAGAGTCCAGATGAAACAACTGAATCTTTTTCTACAATTATTATGATTATTATTATTATGATTATTATTATTATTATGATGATTATTATTATGATTGTTATTATGATTATTATGAATATTATGACTTTTGGCAGTTTAAAGTTTGGTTTAGTTTTTATTTGAAGAGACTCATTTCTCACTTTGCATTTTTTAACCCTGAAACAATAGTTTTGATGACATTTGGAAACCTTGGAAATAATAAAGTTGAACTCAAACTGTGAAACTGTCCCAGAAGGTGGCGCTGAATGTGTTCTTTGTGTTGAGGAAAGCAGCAGATTTGGATCAGGTCGGGTCAAGTTTCTCTGCTTCTCTGCTGATTCGTTGTTTTGGGAGGAGTTTATTTTGATTGAGTTTGAAGCCAGACCTCAGACGTTCTCCAGGATCCCCACAGACTTCAGACGTTCTCCAGGATCCTCACAGACTTCAGACGTTCTCCAGGATCCTCTCGAGCGCAGGTAACTCAACTCTTTATTGTTTAACCTTCAAAACTTTAAAGTTCCTCGTCGACTGGAGGAACTGCAGGATTGTGGAAAGAGGATTAGCTGTGAGTATAATCAGATTTACTTCATTCTTCAACTTTAGTGCTCGTCCAGGTTTTACAGGCGACAACAGGACTTAAACTGGACTAAAACTGCTACAAAAAGGGGACTAAAACAGGACTAAAACTGGTCTACAACAGGACTAAACTGGACCAAAACTGGTCTAAAAGGGGGACTAAAACGGGTCTGAAACTGGATTAAAACGGGTCTAAAAATGGACTAAAATTAGTCTAAAACAGGTTTAAAACTGGTCTAAAACTGGGACAAAACTAGACAAGAGTGACCCCCTAATGCCGGAGTGACCCCCTAATGCCGGAGTGACCCCTTAATGCCGGAGTCACCCCTTAATGCCGGAGTGACCCCCTAATGCCGGAGTCACCCCTTGCTGCCGGAGTCACCCCTTAATGCCGGAGTCACCCCTTAAGATGCCGAGATCACCCGCTTGAGCCCTATGCCGGAGTCACCCTTAATGCGGAGTCACCCCTTGATTGCGAGTCCGACCCCTCCGAGTATGAAACGATTCACTTAAGCTACCCAAATTGTGCGCACATTATCAACATTTTTGAGATACTGATCATTGATTTGTCATGAGGAGGCCAACCGTTGTGCGACCGTCTCGTGTTGCAGTGGGAAAGTGTTTGACATAAACAGAACAAAGATGAAAGAGATAAAAGAGTTTACATTTCACACACGATTAAGGAAAGAACCAGTTTGAAGGTTGAACATGGAAAGGATGAGCTGATTTTTGTAAAAATCAAATATATATTTAAAAGATCATTTTTTCCAACGTGGATTTTTATTTTTTACCTTTTTTATTACACAGCGAGAAGAATGGCTCTGTTCTGGACCTGGTCTGGACTTGGTCTTGGACTTGGTCTTGGACTTGGTCTTGGACTTGTCTTGACTTGGTCTTGGTCTTGGACTGTGGCTTGACTTGGTCTTGGACTTGGGTTCTTCGGACTTGAAGTCACTGTGAAGTTATATTTGAAAACATGATCTAAAGGTTGTAAAAGATTCAGTCGTTCATCTGGACTCTGTTTTAGAAAAAAAAAAAGTTTCGGACTCTCATCCAAGAGTCATTCTCAATCTGAGAAACACTCCTCACAGGACCTCTTGTAATGAGCCATTGAAACTAACTGGGATGGGCCTATTGTTCACTGACTTTGGCTCCTCCTCCCTGAGTACCTGTTTAGCATCAGAATGCCCGGTCTCCATGGTTTCAGCAGACCATTGTAAACAACCGGAAGGTTGAATCTTAAACCTCATTACCATTTAAGGAAGGATTCTGTTTTTTTAACAAAGATGGCTCCTCAACCTCTTATCTCCTTCCTCCTCCTTGCTCCTCCTTGGCTCCTCCTTGGCTCCTCCTTGGCTCCTCCTGGCTCCTCTGCTCCTCCTGACTCCTCCTCACTTCTCTCCACTCCTCCTCCACTCTCCTCCATCTCTTCTCCTGCTCAGAACCTTCTTCCCTGTCTTCAATAGAGTGGTTTGTGGCTTTGAGATGAGATGCACAGCGCTCTGGGTCCTGAACTCCAGTGTCTTCTGTGCTGATAAAGCCTCTTGTGCAGTGGCTGTTTAGTCTCACTATGTGCGCTCTTTACAACTTTCTTCACTGCATTGGGTAAAATACACTACATCATCTCGTCTGAGGCTGGACCAGTTGGGGTCTGAAAGTGATCCTGGTTTGAAATAAACACTTCATGTTGTCTAAGAATCCTTTGTCGTTTTTCTGAGAGTCCAAAGACATGAGGGACAGAGACATGAGGGACAGAGACCTAGAGGACAGAGACATGAGAAGAGAGATGAAGGGACAAAGAGACACAGAGGACAGACAAGAGACATGACAGAGACAGGAGACATGGAGACGGACAGAGACAGAGGAGACAGAGGACATGAGGACAGAGAGACAAGACAAGGGACAGCACATGAGGGAACAGAGACATGAGGACAGAGGACAGAGGACAAGATGAGGACAGAGACATGAGGACAGAGGAGACATGAGCGAGGACAAGAGGACAGAGACATGAGGGACAGAGACATGAGACAGAGACAGAGGGACAGAGACATGAGGGACAGAGACAGGACATGAGGACAGAGAGATGAGGGACGAGACATAAGGGACCAGAAGACATGAGTGACAGAGACCAAGAGGGCACAGGACATAGAGGGACAGAGACAGGAGAGACATGAGGACAGAGACGATGACGGGACAGAGACATGAGGGACAGAGACAGAAGACATGAGGACAGAGACATAGAGGACAGAGACATGAGGGACAAGACATGGACAGAGACAGAGACAGAGGACAGAGACAGAGGCGACAGAGACAGAACGCCGGACAGAGACAGAGACAGACGAGCATGAGGACAGAGACGAGGGACAGCATGCAGCGAGGAAAAAACAAGAGAGACATGAGGACGACGGGACAGAGACATAGACAGGAGAGACATGGACAGACAGGAGAACATGAAGGATAGAAGGACAGTAGCAAGACAAGAGACGACGAGAGGACATGAGGGACAGAACATGGGAGGAGAGGAAGGGAGACGAGGACAACATGAAGGCTGGACAGAGACATAGGAGCAGAGGACAGACCACCATGAGACAGAGACATGAGAGGAACGAAGAGACATGAGGGACAGAGATGAGACAGATTAGAGGCAGAGGAGACAAGAATGAGGCGACAGAGGGACGGAAGACAGGAGAGACATGAGGGACGAAATGAGGACAGAGACATGAGGACGGACGAGGAAAGACAGAGCAGAGAGCGACGAGGAAGAACAAGAGGCAGAGACGATGAGGTACAGAGACGACTATGTAGGGACAGAGACAAGAGGGACAGAACACATGTAGGACAGAACGGCAAAGCAAGGGACAGAGACATGAGTGACCCAGCAGAATGAGCGACAAGCATGAGACAGACGAGACAACTGAGGGACAACGACAAGAGGCGGACAGAGACAAGAGGGACAGAATGACAGAAGACAGAGGGACATGAGACAAGAGCATGTACAGGACATGAGCACAGCGACATGAGCGGGAGAGACAAGCGAGACATGGACAGAGAAGAGGAGAACATGAGGACAGAGCAAGGAGAGACAGAGACATACACGACAGAGGACAGAGACAAGAGGGACAGAAGACAAGAGAGCGACATGAGGGACAGAGCATGAGGGAGACGGACAGAGGAAGACATGAGTAGACAAGCAACGTGAGGGACAGAGACCAGAGACATGCAAAGGCGACAGAGGGACGATGAGGAGAAAGAACTGCAGAGACATGACAGAGACGAGGGACAGCGACATGCAGGCGACAGAGACAAGAGGGACAGAGACAGAGACATGAGGACAGACATAGCAGAGACAAGACATTGAGGGACAGAACATGAGGGGACGAGACAGAGACATGAGGGGACAGAGACAGAGGGACAGAGACAAGAGGGACAGAGACAGAGACATGAGGGAACAGACATGAGGGACAGAGACAAAGAGGGACAGAGACATGAGGGACAGAGACAAGAGAGACAAGAACCATGAGGGACAGCGAACCATGAGGGGACACCGAGAAAGAGACAGGACAGGACAGAGAGACTAGAAGAGACATGAGGGACAAAGACAGAGGACAGAGACGAGGGTACAGAGACAAGAGGGACAGAGACAGAGACATGAGGGACAGCGACATAGGGACAGAGACAGCAAGGGGACAGAGACATGAGGACGAGACAGAGACATTAGGGACAATTGACATAGGGACAGAGACAATGAGGGACAGATACATAAGGGACCAGAGACAGAGGACAGAGACAAGAGACATGAGGATCAGAGACATTGAGGAGACAGAACATGATGGGACGCCCAGAAGACATGAGGGACCAAGACATGAGGACAGAGACAGAGGGACAGAGACAAGAGGAACAGAGACAAGAGGGAACAGACATGAGAGGACAAAGGCAAAGACAGGAGACATGAGGACAGACATGAGGACAGAGACATGAGACAGAGAGACATGAGGGACAGAGAAGACAGAGACAGAGACAGAGACTTTGGAGCGACGACAAGAGGGACATGAGACGAGACAGAGGGACAGATGAGGACAGAGACATGAGCATGAGGACAGAGACATGAAGCGACAGGACATGAGACAGAGCATAGAGGGACCAGAGACATGAGGCGTCTCCACACGGCTGAGAGAGCATTCTGGACGTGTTTCTCTCTTCCTCTTCCCCCCAGCTTGGCCCTCTGCAGCTGTGCGGGCGCCTCTTGCCCTCTGTGTTGTAGTGTCCTCATTCACCCTCCAGGTGGCGCTGTAGTGGGTGGTTAGAGCCAAAGAAGCAGGCTCTGATCCGTGTGTAGGTTCCTATAGACTTCTGTCTGGAGCTTCCGTCCTCTCCTCTGATTAAGAGGTTCTCCTCAGCATCTTCTCCCTCTAAAACCTGATGTTCAGGTTCTCCACATTGATGTTCTCTGAAAGACTTTCAGCTCCTGCTTTCTTATTTGTCACAAAATGTCGTCCACGTAACGGAACCAAAGACTTGGAGCAGAGCCTGAAAAGGAGGTCTGAGCCTTCTGTCTCCAAAATGCTCCATGCTACAAGTTGGCCACCGAATGGACGAGACGGCGAGCCCAAGGCACAGCCTGAAGAAGTGTGCCCCGGAACTGAAAGTATGTGCGTGTTAAGCGCAAGATGTGTTCAGCTTCTATTTGGTCCTTGTCCTGTAGGTGGCCAGTCTCGTCCTAACCGTCTGTCACTGCCTCAAGAGTCGGATGCAGGTGAAGAGGGACACGACATTCATATGAGACCATCAGGTCATCTGGCTCAAACTGGAGAGTTTCACTTTGTGTGTTCTCCACATGATGTTCGAGTTCCACCAGTGGCTGCCAAGATGGTGTCTTAAACGCATTCGTTGTTATGTGATGGAACCTGTGCTTCACACAGAGGAACACTGAGGTCCAGATTGGAAACCCACTGAATCTTTTTCTACAATGGGAGCCCCTCTCTGGACGAGTGAGGTATTACAACCGACATAATCTAAATGTGTATAAAAACTCTAATTTCAGGTGTTTTCTGAAGTTGTCAAATGGAGCCTGCGGATAGAGGTACGGAAACCAGTAAAGGTAAAAGCCTCGACACACCCAGACACACTTCCAAGACACTCCAGACACACTCCAGAAACACAGACACACTCCAGACACACTCCAGACACACTCCAGAACACACTCCAGACACATCCAGAACACTCCAGACACTCAGAACACTCAACCAGCAATAGAACACTCAGAAACCCAACACACTCCAGACACACTCCAGACACACTCCAGAAACACTCCAGACACACTCCAGAAACACCTCTCTATTCTATCTCTCTAATCTATCACTCCAGAAACACTCCCAGACACACTCCAACACAGCTCCGAAAACACTCCAAGACACACCCAGACACACTCCAGAAACACTCCAGACACACTCCAGAACACTCCAGACACACTCCAGAAACACTCCAGACACATCTCCAGAACACTCCACAACACTCCAGACACCACTCCAGACACCACTCCAGACACACTCCAGACACACTCCAGAACACTCCGAACACTCCAGACACACTCCAAGACCACACTCCAGACACACTCCAACACTCCAGAAAACACTCAGAAACTCCTCCAGACACACTCCAACGTACTCAACATCCCAGCACCCCAGACACACTCCAGCACACTCCCAGAAACCACTCCCAGAAAACACTCCAGAAAACACTCCAGACACACTCCAGACACACCTGCCAGAACACACTCCGACACACCCCAGACACACTCCAGAACACTCCAGAAACACTCCAGAAGACAACTCCAGACGACACGTCCAGAACACACTCCAACAACACTCCAGACACCACTCCAAACGACACACTCCAGAAACATCCAGACACACCCAGACCACACTCCAGACACACTCCAGAAACACTCCAGACACATCCGAAGAACAACACACTCCAGACACACTCCCAGAACACACTCCAGACACACTCCAGACACCACTCCAGCACACCAGACACTCCAGACACACTCCAGAAACACTCCAGACACACTCCAGCATCAGACACTCCGAGACAAACACCCAGACACACACACTCCACACACTCAGAACACTCCAGACCACACTCCAGCATCCCAAACACTCCAGACATCAACATCAGACAACTCAGAACCAGGAACTCAGAACACTCACACTCAAAGCACCAGACACACTCCAGAAACCAACATACTCCACAAGCACACACTCCAGAACACTCCAGAACACTCCAAACACTCCAGAAACATAGAACAACACATTCCAGATAAACACTCCAGAACCAACACTCCAGCACTCCAGACACTCCAGACACACTCCAGAAACACTCGACACCAGACCTCAACACACTCCAGCAACTCCAGACACACTCACACACCCAAAAAACACCCGCAACCGGGATCAAACACTCCGAGACACCATCAACACTCCCACGAACCCGACACACTCCAGAAAATCAACACACTCCAGACACACTCCAGACACTCCAGCACTAAGCCCAGAAACACCAAACATCACCAGACCACTCAGCACACCCAAACTCCAGAAACACTCCCAGACACAGACGAACTCCAGACACCAACACGTCCAGCCCTCAAACGACTCCAGACCACTCAACATCAAACACTCACAGAACATCGAACCACTCCAGACACACTCCAGAAACACTCCGAACGACCAACCCAGACACTCAGAAACCACTCCAGAAACACTCCAGACCAACACTCCAGAGACAGAACACCAAACCACTCAGAAACACTCCAGAAACACTCCACGAAACACTCCAGACACAACTTCAGAACACTCCAGGCCCTCAGGAAAACCCCAAAACACCCTTTCCAGAACAAAAACCTCCGACACCCCAGAAACACTTCCCAGGACACACTCAGAACACTCCAGACAAAACTCAGAACATCGACACTCAGCCCCACACACTCCAAACACACTCCAGGACACCAGACAACTCCAACGAAATCGAACACACTCCAGACACACTCAGAAACACTCCAGACCACACTCCCAGGGAAAACACTCCAGACACACTCCAGACGAACTCCAACGAACTCGGAACTCCCGACCCTCGGACCGACACTCCAGACACCAGCAACCGAACACTCCGGACCACCTCAGCACTCCGGCACACGGACACACTCCGGCACACGACCAAACACTCCAGACAACACTCCAGACACCATCTCGAACACTCGAACCACACTCCGGACACACTCCGCGAACACTCCGGACACACTCCGACACTCCGACACACTCCGACGAACTCCAAGAACTCCAAAAACTCCGGACACACTCCGGAACACACTCCGGACACACTCCGACACACTCCGACACACTCCGGACCACACTCCGAAACACTCCGACACACTCCGGACGAACTCCAGACGAAACTCCAGACGAAACTCCGACCACACTCCGGACACCTCCGGACCCACATCCGGACACACTCCGGACACACTCCGGACACACTCTAGGACTTGAATGAGTTTTCTTTTCCATTTAAGGCCGAGTCTTTGGCACAACCTGTTCCACCGACCCACTCAAAAATAGGTAAGACTCGAGGAGACGAGGGAGGAGGAGGAGGAGGGAGGAGGGAAGGAGGAGGAGGGAGGAGGAGGAGGGAGGAGGGAAGAGGGAGGGGGGAAGGGAAGGAAGAAGGAGGGAGGAGACAAGGAGGAGACAAGGAGCGGAGGAAGGAAGGAAGGAGGGAGAAGGACAGGAGCGGAGGAGATGAGAAGGGGGGCGGAGTCAAGGGAGGAAGGGAGGAAGGGAGGAAGGAGAGCGAGGGGAAAGGGGAGGAGACGGGAGGGAAGAAGGAGGGGGGAAGAGAGGGGAGGAGACGAGGAAGGAGGGGAGGAGACGAGGAGGGGAGGAGAGGAGACAAGGAGGGGAGGAGAGGAGACAAGGAGGGGAGGAGAGGAGAAGAGAAGGAGAAGAGGAGGAGAAAAGGGAGGAAGAATATTTGTACTGCATTAACAGATTTCGTCTGCAGTTTTGAACAGAGTTTAGATGAAGAAACTGCACCATAATCATGTGTACTGTGTGTACTGTGTACTGTGTGTACTTTAAGTGTGTGTACTGTGTGTACTTTGTGTGTACTTTGTGTGTACTTTGTGTGTACTGTGTGTACTGTGTGTACTTTAAGTGTTCGTACTGTGTGTACTGTGTGTACTTTAAGTGTGTGTACTGTGTGTACTGTGTGCACTTTAAGTGTGTGTACTGTGTGTACTGTGTGTTTCAGGCTGAGCTTCAGTGGAATTCCGTCCGTCGGCATCAAACTGTTCAAGAGAAACAAAGCCAGAGGTCCGACATTTACACAATCTAAAGTGTACTTTTTTTGCTTGTATATTTGTACTTTGACTGATTTATACATCTGTTTTGTGAACTGTTTTATACACCCTCGTCTCCTCTCCTTGCCTCCATGCTTCCTTCCTTCCTTGCTTCCTTTCCTTCCTCAGCCCTCAGTGTCTCCTCTCCTCATCCTCCGGCCCAGGCCCCGCCCCCTTTCCCACTACTGACCTATCAGAGCGAGCCTTGTCGCAGAGACGCTTGCAGACTGCGCTCTTATTCGTCGCCTCCGCTCACATGGACACGACCACCACCGCGACATGCCACGCCCACAAAGAGGCAGAGCACGCCCCCTCCACAGAGAGTCTCCAAGGTCAATAACTCATGCATGATCGATGACTCATACGTGATCAATAAACATGATCGATGACTCATACGTGATCAGTAAACATGATCGATGACTCATACGTGATCAATAAACATGATCGATGACTCATACGTGATCAATAAACATGATCGATGACTCATACGTGATCTATAAACATGATCGATGACTCATACGTGCTCAACAAACATGATCGATGACTCATACGTGCTCAATAAACATGATCGATGACTCATACGTGATCAATAAACATGATCGATGACTCATACGTGATCAATAAACATGATTTATTTCTTTTTGATATTTCAATACTTCATTTAATAATTCTTCAACCCTTTTTCTTGGAGTGAAAAATCCGCTTGAATATTTGGAATCACTTGTACAGCAGGAGGCGCTCTAACATATAGAATCTGCGTACGAGTGGACGCTACCATGTTTATGTAAGTGGTCCAAGGACACACACTTGAGGGACATTGAAATTCATGATCGATAAGCACGATCAATAACTAACACGTGATCAATAACTCTTACATGATCACTAACACACATGATCACTAACACACACGATCACTTACACACATGATCACTTACACACATGATCAACAACACATGTAATCACTTACACACACGTGATCACTAACACACACGTGATCACTAACGCACACGTGATCACTAACGCACACGTGATCACTAACGCACACGTGATCACTAACGCACACGTGATCAATAAAGCACACGTGATCAATAACACACACGTGATCACTAACACACTTGATCACTAACACACACGTGATCAATAATACATATGTGATCACTAACACACGTGATCACTAACACACGTGATCACTAACACACGTCATCAATAACACACGTCATCAATAACACACGTCATCAATAACACACGTGATCACTAACACACGTGATCACTAACACACGTGATCAATAACACACACGTGATCACTAACATACATGATCACTAACACACATGTGATCACTAACACACGTGATCACTAACACACGTGATCACTAACACACATGATCAATAACACACACATGTGATCACTAAACACGTGAGGTCCACACACGTATCACACACACGGTGATCAATAACCAATGCACACACGTGATCACTAACACACGTGATCAATAACACACGTGATCAATAACACACATGATCAATACACACACGTGATCATAACACACATGTGATCAATAACACACGTGATCAATAACACACAGTGATCACTGACACACACATGAATCAATAACACATGTGATCACTAACACAACGCTACGGATCAATACACACTGAATCAATAACACACGTGATCAATAACACACACGTGATCACTGACACACCAACACACACGTGATCACTAACACACGTGATCACTAACAACGTAATCAATAACACATGTGATCACTAAACACACACATGATCAATTAACACATGTGATCACTGACACACGTGATCATGACACACGTGATCTTGAAGCACTAGACTCACTGGCACACGCGATCTACCATTAACGACGGACAAGCACAGTGACTTGATCTAACACACGTGATAATAACACACGTCATCAATAACACACGTTCACTCAGTCAAATCATACACGCGTGATCACACACTGACACTCACACGGTATCATAACACAAACGTGATCACTGACACACGTGATCAATAACAGCACGTGATCAATGACACACACGTGATCACTGACACACACGTGATCACTAACGCACACCGTGGTCACTAACGCACACGTGGTCACTAACAACAGTGATCACTAACACACGGTATCAATAACACGTGATCAATAACACACATGTGATCAATAACACACAATGATCACTAACACACATGATCAAATAACACACATTGATCACTAACACACGTGATCACAAACACACGTGATCACTAACACACGTGATCATAACAACACACGTGATCACGAACACACGTGATCACTAACACACGTGATCAATAACACACGTGATCACTAACACACGTGATCAATAACACACGTGATCAATAACACACACGTGATCACAAACACACATGATCAATAACACACGTGATCACAACACACGTGATCAAATAAACACCACTGATCACTAACACACGTGATCAAATAACACACGTGATCAATAACACACTGATCAATAACACACATGATCACTGACACAACACGTGATCACTAACACCCGTGATCAATAACACATGTGATCACTAAACACACATGATCAATAACACATGTGATCACTGACACACACGGTGATCAATAACACACATATGATACAATAACAAATACGTGATCAGCTGACACACGTGATCACTGACACACACGTGATCACTGACCACACGTGATCTAACTACACACATGATCAAATAACACATGTGATCACTGACACAACACGTGATCAAATAACAATAACATATGACTCAATAACACTGTGTCACTGACACACGTGAATCACTGACACACACGTGATCATGACAACATATAACAGTGATACTGATCACTAACACACACATGATCAATAACACATGTGATCACTAACACACACATGATCAATAACACACACACGTGATCACTGACACACACGTGATCACTAACACACACATGATCACTAACACACACATGATCAATAACACATGTGATCACTGACACACACGTGATCAATAACACACACGTGATCACTGACACACACGTGATCACTGACACACACGTGATCACTAACACACACATGATCAATAACACACGTGATCACTAACACACACATGATCAATAACACGTGTGATCACTGACACACACGTGATCACTAACACACGTGATCAATAACCCCTGCGGAGCCCTACTTCTAATTTGGATGATGATTACGTCATCTGGTGCAGTTATAAAGTAGGAAAAGTGGGCGGTGGCTTTGTCCCGTTACGTAACAGCGTCTGTGCCATAAGTTCATACATTTTATTCACATTAAAACACAGAGTTCAACTTTCAAAACTCTGCCTTTGCTTGTTGTTTTGAAAGTAATAATTAATATTGTGATTGTGTGAAAATGTGATGATTATTATTATTAACGTGTTATAAAGAGAAGTTCGGGATTTTTCGGTGATTTTCGGCTCTTCGTAAAGCTCACGTCATTACGCCGATACAGGAAGTGTTTTAAAAGTGATAAACACGTCTTTTTAGGCCTTATTTTGACTTTACCTCGTTTCATCTTTTTACAAATCCGTTCGAGCGACTATAATGTGAATATTTCTAAGGTTCATCATGTTGAGAGCGGCTGAGTTGGAGCCGGTTTTACTGTGAAAGCGCCGTTAGCCGTTAGCCGTTAGCTCCGGAAATCGGCGCAGAGAGCGGACACTGTGGCGCCGTGAAGCCGGGCAGAGGAGCGCACAGCCCGGCCACAGCAGCTCCAGCACCCGCACAGCCGCAAGGGGTGGAAGCATCCCAGTGTCACCGCCCGGAGCCGAGCAGAACCGGCGGAAGAACCGGACGAAGAGCCGCGGCACACCGCCGAGATGACCGGAGACTGCGCGGTAATAGGCCAGCATCTCCCGCATCAGGACCAAACCGGGATAAATACGGGATGAAGCCAGGACTAAACCAGGTCTAAACCAGGACTAAACCAGGTCTAAACCAGGTCCAAACCAGGTCCTAACCAGGTCAAAACCAGATCTAAACCAGGATGAAACCAGGTCTAAACCAGGACTAAACCAGGTCTAAAACAGGTCTAAACCAGGTCTAAACCAGGTCTAAACCAGGTCTAAAACAGGTCTAAACCAGGTCTAAACCAGGTCTAAACCAGGATGAAACCAGGATGAAACCAGGTCTAAACCAGGATGAAACCAGGATGAAACAAGGTCTAAACCAGGACTAAACCAGGTCTAAACCAGATCTAAACCAGGTCTAAACCTGGACTAAACCAGGTCCAAACCAGGTCCAAACCAGGTCCAAAGCCGCTGTAAAACCGGACTAAAGCTGGACGACGACAGAAACACAAAGTGATTAATTCAGATGACGTAACAAACGCTCCTAAAACTGAATGTGATTTCATCTTATTTACAGTATTTTATTACGGAACATTTCTTGTCTTGAACTGAGACGAATCCAGTGATGAATCCAGTGATGAATCCAGTGATGAATCCAGTGATGAATCCAGTGATGAATCCAGTGATGAATCCAGTGATGAATCCAGTGATGAATCCAGTGATGAATCCAGTTATTCTGATGATGATCCCATGAATTAGTTCACTTTGGGACCACCCTTTTGCTTTGTGCTTATTGTGCTTTGTGCTTATTGTGCTTTGTGCTTATTGTGCTTTGTGCTTATTGTGCTTTGTGCTTATTGTGCCTGTTGTTTTCCAGGTGGAGGACGTGTTGGAGCCTGAGGACGGTGAGAACGCTTCATGTTTCACACAGTCGTCAGTTTAGAATCATCTCAAGATCTGCAGCGTCACCACAGCGCACGAAACACACGGAACGCACAAAACACACGGAACGCACAAAACACATGGAACAACCTCCACAGCACACGAAATGCACGGAAAGCACGAAACACACGGAACAACCTCCACAGCACACGAAATGCACGGAACGCACGAAACACACGGAACGCACGAAACACACGGAACGCACGAAACGCACGAAACACACGGAACGTACGAAACACACGGAACGCACAAAACACATGGAACAACCTCCACAGCACACGAAATGCACGGAAAGCACGAAACACACGGAACAACCTCCACAGCACACGAAATGCACGGAACGCACGAAACACACGGAACGCAAACGAACGTACGAAACACACGGAACGCACGAAACACACGGAACGCACGAAACACACGGAACGCACGAAACACACGGAAACGCACGAAACACACGGAACGCACGAAACACACACGGAACACACGGAACACACGGAACACACGGAACGCACGAAACACAAGAAACAACCTCCACAGCACACACGAAACGCACAAAACGCACAAAACACACGGAACGCACGAAACACAAGAAAACAACCTCCACAGCACACGAAATGCACGGAACGCACAAAAACACAAGAAACAACCTTCACAGCGCACGAAAACGCACAAAACACACAAAACAACCTCCACAGCGCACGGAACGCACAAAACGGACGAAACACAAGAAACAACCTTCACAGCGCACAAAACGCACAAAAAACACAAGAAACAACCTTCACAGCGCACGGAACGCACGAACGCACGAAACACGAAACAACCTGCACAGCGCAACGGAACGCACAAAACGGACGAAACACAAGAAACAAACCAACCTTCACAGCGCACAAAAACGCACAAAAACACAAGAAACAACCTTCACAGCGCACGGAACGCACGGAACGCACGAAACACGAAAACAACCTGCACAGCGCACGGAACGCACAAAACAACCTTCACAGCGCATGAAACTCACAGAACGCACGGAACAACCTTCACAGCGCACAAAACACACAGAACGCACAAAAAACCTCCACAGCGCACGGAACGCACGAAACCACGAAAACAACCTCCACAGCACACAAAACACACGGAACGCACGAAACAACCTCCACAGCTTACAAAACACACGAAACAACCTCCACCGCACATGAAACAGACGGAACGCAACGAGACGCACGAAACACACAAAAACAACTCCACAGCGCACGAAACACACAAAACAACCTCCACAGCGAAGAACACGAAACACAACACAAAACACTGCAGTGAAACAACCAACCTCCAGAGAACACAAAACACGTGAAACAACCTCAGAGAACAACACACGAAACAACCCCAGAAACACAAAACACGTGAAACAACTCCAGAGAACACAAAACACACAAACAACTCCAGAGAACACAAAACACGTGGAAAACAACCTCCAGAGAACACAAAAACAACGAAACAACCTCCAAGAGAACACAAAACACACGAAACAACCTCCAGAGAACACAAAACACGTGAAACAACCTCCAGAGAACACAAAACACACGAAACAACCTCAGAAACACAAAACACAAACCTCCAAGAGAACACAAAACACACGAAACAACCTCCAAAACACAAAACACGTGAAACAACCTCCATAGAACACAAAACACACGAAACAACCTCCAGAGAAACACAAAACACGTGAAACAACTCCAGAGAACACAAAACACACGAAACAACCTCCAGAGAACACAAAACACACGAAACAACCTCCAGAGAACAACAAAACAACGAAACACACGAAACAACCTCCAGAAGAACACAAAACACACGTGAAACAACCTCCAGAGAACACAAAACACACGAAACAACCTCCAGAGAACACAAAACACACGAAACAACCTCCAGAGAACACAAAAACACGTGAAACAACCTCCAGAGAACACAAAACACACGAAACAACCTCCAGAGAACACAAAACACACGAAACAACCTCCAGAGAACAACAAAACACACGAAACAACCTCCAGAGAACACAAAACACGAAACAACCTCCAGAGAAACACAAAACACGCGAAACAACCTCCAGAGAACACAAAAACACAGCGAAAACAACCTCCAGAGAACACAAAACACACGAAACAACCTCCAGAGACACAAAACACACGAAACAACCTCCAGAGACACAAAACACACGAAACAACCTCCAGAGAACACAAAAACACGCGAAACAACCTCCAGAGAACACAAAACACACGAAACAACCTCCATAGAACACAAAACACACGAAACAACCTCCAAGAACACAAAACACACGAAACAAACCTCCAGAGAACACAAAAACACACGAAACAACCTCCAGAGAACACAAAAACACGTTTGAAACAACCTCCAGAGAACACAAAACACGCGAAACAACTCCAGAGAACACAAAACACACGAAACAACCTCCATAGAACACAAAACACACGAAAACAACCTCCATAGAACACAAAACACACGAAACAACCTCCAGAGAACACAAAACACACACGAAACAACCTCCAGAGAAACACAAAACAACACGAAACAACCTCCATAGAACACAAAACCACACGAAACAACCTCCAGAGAACACAAAACACACGAAAACAACCTCCAGAAACACAAAACACACGAAAACAACCTCCATAGAACACAAAACCACACGAAACAACCTCCAGAGAACACAAAACACACGAAACAACCTCCAGAGAACACAAAAAACCACACGAAACAACCTCCACAGAACACAAACACACGAAACAACCTCCAGAGAACACAAAACACACGAAACAACCTCCAGAGAACACAAAACACACGAAACAACCTCAGAGAACACAAAACACGTGAAACAACCTCCAGAGAACACAAACACGTGAAACAAACCTCCAGAGAACACAAAACACACGAAACAACCTCCAGAGAACACAAAACACACGAAACAACCTCCAGAGAACACAAACACACGAAACAACCTCCAGAGAACACAAAACACGTGAAACAACTCCAGAGACAGCATTGATGTGTGTGTATCTGTTGTGTGTCTCAGGGTTGGACTCGGAGAGGACATCTACATGAGGTTCATGAAGTGTCACAAATGTTACGACATCGTCCCAACGAGCTCCAAACTCGTGGTGTTTGACACAACACTACAGGTACTAGACCAGGACTAGACCAGGACTAGACCAGGACTAGACCAGGACTAGACCAGGACAAGACCAGGACAAGACCAGGACAGACCAGGACTAGACCAGGACAAGACCAGGACTAGACCAGCGACAAGACCAGGACAAGACCAGGACTAGGACCAGACAAGACCAGGACTAGACCAGGACTAGACCAGGACAAGACCAGGACTAGACCACCGGGACTAGACCGGGACTAGACCAGGACAGACCAGGACTAGACCAGACAAGACCGGGACAAGACCAGGACAGACGGGACAAAGACCGGACAAGACCGGGACTAGACCGGGACTAGACCAGGACCAGACAAGGACAAGACCAGGACAAGACCAGGACAAGACCAGGACAGAGACCAGGGACAAAGACCAGGACAAGACCAGGACTAGACCAGGACTAGAACCAGACTAGACCAGGACTAGACCAGGACAAGACCGGGACTAAACGGGACTAGACCGGGACTAGACAAGACCGGGACTAGACCGGGACAAGGACAAGACGGACTAGACCGGACTAGACGGGACTAGACCGGGACTAGACCGGACTAGACCGGGACTAGACCAGGACAAGACCAGGACAAGACAGACAAGACCAGGACTAGACCAGGACAAGACCAGGACAAGACCAGGGACTAGACGGGACAAGACCAGGACTAGACCGGACAAAACCAGGACAAGACCAGGACAAGACCAGACAAGACCAGGACAAGAACCAGGGACTAGAGCGGGACAAGACCAGGACAAGACCGGGACAAAGACCAGGGACAAGACCAGGACAAGACCAGGACAAGACCAAGACAAGACCAGGACTAGAGCGGGACAAGACCAGGACAAGACCGGGACTAGACCGGGACAAGACCAGGACCAGACCAGACAAGACCAAAGACTAAGACCAGGACTAAGAGCGGGAAACAAGACCAGGACAAGACCGGGACTAGACCAGGACTAGACCAGAGACCGGGACAGACCGGGACAAGACCGGGACAAGACCGGGACAAGACGGGACAAGACAGGACAAGACCAGGACTAGACCAGGACTAGACCAGACTAGACCAGGACTAGACCAGGACTAGACCAGGACTAAGACCAGACAAGACCAGGACTAGACCAGGACTAAACCGGGACTAGGGACTAGACCGGGACAAGACCGGGACTAGACCGGGACTAGACCAAGACCGGACAAGACCGGGACTAGACCGGGACTAGACCGACTAGACCGGGACTAGACCAGGACAAGACCAGGACAAGACCAGGACCAAGACCAGGACAAGACTAGAGCGGGACAGACCAGGACAAGACCGACGGGACAAGACCAGAAGACCAGGACCAGGACTAAAGCAAACCGGGACTAGACCAGGACTAGACCAGAACCGGGACTAGGACAAGACCGGACAAGACCGGGACAAGACCGGGACCAAGACACAAGACAAGACCGGGACTAGACCGGGAGAGACCGGGACTAGACTCAAGACCAGGACAAGACCAGGACTAGACAGGACTAGACCAGGACTAGACCAGGACAAGACCAGACTAGACAGCAGACCAGGACAAGACCAGGACCAGGACTCTAACTCTAAAGCAGGTCTAAAGCAGGACTAAACCAGGTCTAAAGCAGGGTCCAAAGCAGGTCTAACAGGTCAAAGCAGGTCTAAAGCAGGTCTAAAGCAAAGGACTAAAACCAGGACTAAAGCAGGTCTAAAGCAGGTCTACTAAAGCAAGGTCCAACCAGGTCTAAAGCAGTCTAAAGCAGGTCTAAAAGCAGGACTAAACCAGGACTAAAAGGTCTAAACAGGTCTAAAGCAGGTCTAAAGCTGACAGGTCTAAACAGGTCTAACCAGGACTAAACAGGACTAAAGCAGGTCTAAACAGGACTAAACCAGGACTAAACAGGACTAAAGCAGGACTAAACCAGCAGCAGGTCTAAAGCAGGTCTAAAGCAGGTCTAAAGCAGGGTCTAAAGCAGGACTAAACCAGGACTAAAGCAGCTAAAGCAGGTCTTAAAAGCAGGTCTAAAGCTAAAGGAAGCAGTCTAAAGCAGGACTAAAGCAGGACTAAAGCAGGTCTAAAGCACTAAAGCACTAAAGCAGGTCTAAAGCAGGTCTAAAGCAGGTCTAAAGCAGGACTAAAGCAGGTCTAAAGCAGGACTAAAGCAGGTCTAAAAGCAGGACTAAAGCAGCTAAAGCAGCTAAAGCACTTAAAGCAGGACTAAAAGCAGGTCTAAAGCAGGACTAAAGCAGGTCTAAAGCAGGTCTAAAAGCAGGTCTAAACTAAAGCAGGACTAAAGCAGGGTCTAAAGCAGGTCTAAAGCAGGTCTAAAGCAGGTCTAAAGCAGGACTAAAGCAGGATCTAAAGCAGGTCTAAAGCAGGTCTAAAGCAGGACTAAAGCAGGTCTAAAGCAGCAGCGTCTAAAGCAGGACTAAAGCAGGACTAAACCAGGTCTAAAGCAGGTCTAAAGCAGGACTAAAGCAGGCTAAAGCAGTCAAAGCTAAAGCAGGTCTAAAGCAGGTCTAAAGCAGGTCTAAAGCAGGTCTAAAAGCAGGTCTAAAGCAGGTCTAAAGCAGGTCTAAAGCAGGAAAGCAGGGACTAAAGCAGGACTAAAAGGTCAAAGCAGTCTAAAGCAGGACTAAAGCAGGTAAAGCAGGTCTAAAAGCAGGACTAAAGCAGGTCTAAAGCAGGACTAAAGCAGGTCTAAAAGCAGGTCTAAAGCAGGTCTAAAGCAGGTCAAAGCAGGTCTAAAGCAGACTAAAGCAGGAAAAGCAGGACTTAAAGCAGGACTAAAGCAGTCTAAAGCAGGACTAAAGCAGGTCTAAAGCAGGTCTAAAGCAGGACTAAAGCAGGTCTAAAGCAGGTCTAAAGCAGGTCTAAAGCAGGTCTAAAGCAGGTCTTAAAGCAGGTCTAAAGCAGCTAAAGCAGGTCTAAAGCAGGACAAAGCAGGTCTAAAGCAGAAAAGCAGGAAAGCAGGACTAAAAGCAGGTCTAAAGCAGGACTAAAAGCAGGTCTAAAGCAGGTCTAAAGCAGGTCTAAAGCAGGACTAAAGCAGGACTAAAGCAGGACTAAAGCAGGACTAAAGCAGGACTAAAGCAGGTCTAAAGCAGGACTAAAGCAGGACTAAAGCAGCACTAAAAGCAGGTAAAGCAGTAAAGCAGGACTAAAGCAGGACTAAAGCAGGACTAAAGCAGCGTCTAAAGCAGGACTAAAAGCAGGACTAAAGCAGGACTAAAAGCAGGTCTAAAGCAGGACTAAAGCAGGACTAGACCAGGTCTAAAGCTGGTCTCTGTGCTCAGGTGAAGAAGGCGTTCTTTGCCCTGGTGGCTAACGGCGTCAGAGCAGCTCCGCTTTGGGAAAGCAAGAAACAGAGTTTTGTCGGTGAGAAAACGTTTTTCATCATTTTGTTCATTTATGTGTTATTTGAGCTAAATTAAGTCGTGCAGTGGTTCTCCCTTTTTCAGCTGTGCAGAGGAGAAGCCCTAACTGAGCATGTGCAGAGGAGAAGCCCTAACTGAGCATTGCAGAGGAGAAGCCCTAACTGAGCATGTGCAGAGGAGAAGCCCTAACTGAGCATGTGCAGAGGAGAAGCCCTAACTGAGCATGTGCAGAGGAGAAGCCCTAAACTGAGCATGTGCAGAGGAGAAGGCCCTAACTGAGCATGTGCAGCAGGAAAGAAACCCTATGGGAAGCCAAGAGCCTAACTGAGCATGTGACAGAGGAGAAAAAGCCCTAACTGACCATGTGCAGAGGAGAAGCACCCTACTGAGCATGTGCAAGAGGAGAAGCCCTACTAGAGCAGTGCAGAGGAGAAGCCCTAACTGAAGCATGTGCAGAGAGAAACCCCTAACTGGCATGTGCAGAGGGAGAAGCCCTAACTGAGGCATGTGCAGAGGAGAAGCCCTAAAAAATAGAAAATCTGAGCATGTGCAGAGGAGAAGCCTATGAGCATGTAGCAAGGAGAAGCCCTAACTGAGCATGTGCAGAGGAGAAGCCTAACTGAGCATGTGCAGAGGAGAAGCCTAACTGAGCATGTGCAGAGGAGAAGCCTAACAGAGCATGTGCAGAGGAGAAGCCCTAACTGAGCATGTGCAGAGGAGAAGCCCTAACTGAGCATGTGCAGAGGAGAAGCCCTAATGTGCTGAGCATGTGCAGAGGAGAAGCCCCCTAACTGAGCATGTGCAGAGGAGAAGCCCTAACTGAGCATGAGCATGTGCAGAGGAAAGCCCCTAACTGTCTGTCTGTGTAGCTATGCTCTGTTCACGGTTCTAATGATGACACGTTGGTTAGAAACACAGTCTTGAATAACTCAGTTTGTGTCGCAGTGTAAGTGACACTGGTCCGTTCAGTGCTGATGGTGAACACCAGGTCCAAACCAGGTCTAAACCAGGTCCAAACCAGGTCCAAACCAGGTCCCCAGGTCCAAACCAGGTCCAAACCAGGTCCAAACCAGGTCAACCCAGGTCCAAACCAGGTCCAAACCAGGTCCAAACCAGGTCTAACCCAGGTCTAACCCAGGTCCAAAGGTCTAAACCAGGTCCAAACCAGGTCTAACCCAGGTCTAACCAGGTCTAACTCAGGTGTATCTGTTCTCAGGAATGTTGACCATCACAGATTTCATCAACATTCTGACCAGATATTACAAGTCTCCAATGGTCAGTTTATTTTATAGATTCTAAATGATGATTTTATCTTATTGATTTGACTTTGTTTGATTTTCAGGTCCAAATCTACGAACTGGAGGAGCACAAGATCGAGACGTGGAGAGGTGAAGTGCACTGGGGGCGCTGTTGAGCCACTCCCCATAGACTGACTGTGTTAACAGCTGCAGTACACGTTTGACCTGAACATGATTCTTTTCTTTCAGAGCTTTATTTACAAGAGACATTTTAACCTCTGGTGCACATCTCTCCAGACACAAGGTGAGTCCTGGCTCAGACCTGGCTCAGACCTGGCTCAGACCTGGCTCAGACCTGCTCAGACCTGGCTCAGGCCTGGCTCAGGCCTGGCTCAGGCCTGGCTCAGGCCTGGCTCAGACCTTCTCTTCTGTTTCTTTTTTGTTCTATTTTCTTTTTTGTATTAGAACGTAGGACAAAAGAAACTGAACAACTTCACAAAAGAGGGAGTCAAATA